>CAEFZX010016533.1:0-22608 GCA_903066825.1 Alfaro cultratus | reverse complement strand
TGTTGATTCTATGTTGCATTATGTTTCTGTTTTTGATATGATGTAAAGCACTTTGAAATGCCTTGCTGCTGAAATGTGCTATGCAAATAAAATTTGATTGATTGATTGATTATATGACTTTTGAAGTTATCCTAGGTTTAAATTAAGGGTATTAGGGTAGAAAGTGGCTGAACACAACAAATGGAAGCTATACCATTAACATTTTAATTAGCAAGAAATGTAAAAAGGAACATTCTTTTTGATTTCACTTCACAATTATGTGTAACACCATTGATTTATTGTATAAAATTACAACAAAATAGGTTGTGCTTCATGGTTGTGATGTGACAAAATGTAAAAATTTTAAAAAATCATAGCTTTTGCAACATTGGATTTAGTGTGAACTTTCATTTTTTTATTGTTGTTTTATTTGCTCACAAATTTATGCTCAGAAAGACAGCTGTATGTTTAAGTCCAGTTTATTTTCATCTGAACAATAAAAGCAACTCAGATCAGATCATTTCATTGGAACAGGGTCAAAAGTTACATCCAGGATGCCTCAATTAAAAAAAAAAAAAGAAATAACAGCTACGTTATTTGTTCATATTTACTCTTCAGTTGACATGATGCTAACAATTTATGTGCATGGCATACAGAAGAAAGCAGACTGCCTCAAACACATGTAACAGGAAACTGAGCACAACGGATCAAAGCATTGAACTCATGACTGTTAACCTGAACAGATGTAATCTAGCAGAGTTAATGCCAGAGGCAGCTACGCTGTCTCAGCAGCATACAGCAGGAAACCGGTGAATGTGTTATAGTGAGTGGCGTCGTCGCAGATGTTGCACCCTTTCAGCAGGCTGACAGACACCTGGTCGCCGGCCTTCAGGTGCCTGGCGATCACAACGGTGCTGCTGTCCTCACTGTCCAGTCCGTTCTTCTCAATGAGGGGAGCCACGGCCACGCCGTTCACTTGCAGCTGGGCGCAGGTGGCCTGGGGCAAGTCAAGAGGAGACAGGCTGTAGACGGTGGCCGCCAGGCTGTAGACACCCGAGCTGGGAGCGGTGAAGATGCCGGTCTGAGCATTGTAACTGTCTCCCAGGTTGAGGAAGATGTACTTGTAGGGGACCCGTCTGTCTTCAGCAAAGGGGCCAAAGCAGGTCAAAGTTTTCTCGTTGTTCAGGGCGACAGAGAAGGCGCTGCGGTTATCTAAAAAAAAATAAACAAAAAAAGCAGATATCAGAAAAAGATCTGCTTAATGGGATCAGAAGGCCATGATGTTCTGTGCTGTATTCTGCTTGGCGTATACACTCACTTTTGATGTTGTTGAGGGTCATCTTAGAGTTCATGATCTGCTGGCTCATTTCTTTGGTTGTCATGTTAAAGAGCAGCTCCATCCTCTCCATCTGTTTCTGCATCAGACAGCAGCCGCACGCCGCTTGGTCGTTACTGCATACTGTACACATACAAGAGAACATACAAACGCTAGCTTTAGAGGCGAAACTTGGTAGGCACTCAGTCTAAAGAGACATTTAACCCACTTTTGTTTAGATTAGGGTCTGCAGTAGTTTGTGTGATGGCAGGTCCATTCCAGTTGAATTTAGTTGGATCCTGACCAAAAACAGCTTGCAGCAGACACATGAGGACAATCGCTGAAGCAAGAAAAAAAAATGCACTAATCAGGAAACCTTTGCAGAAATGCTTTTTAAAGTTTGAACCATCTTACAAAATGAGCATCAAATTGACACATTTTTCCTCTTTTTATAAAAAGCATAAATTTTCAAATGAGCTGTTTTTTTCTATTAAATTTGTGTGTTATTTTATACTTTTAATCAAATCTAATTTTCTTACTTATCTTTAATACTAACACTTGCAATTTACAACTATAAAACGTAACACTCCAACAATAATGCTTATCAAGCTCTAACTATTAAAGTCTCACCTCTCATGATGGCAAATGATACCGATTCTTCTGCAGGAGGAGAAAGGTATTCACCAATAACACAGGAACAGAGAATATATATTTTTGTGTAGCTCCTCCCTTGATAACCACCTAACTTTGCTCCTCCTCATTGTGTCCCTCCCATTTGCCTTTAAAACCCGATGTGTGAGTATAGATTTCTTCATCCCTGTGGACTGTCTGTCCCTGACATTTCCTCATAGTTTGGGGCTTTGTTCCTCGTGCTGCTCAGGTATTATCAGTCACATCTAAGAGACGCACAAATCTCTTGGATCGCTCACAAAGCTGCAGTATGTCCAACCTCCTGGCCGGGGAATTTCTGTTTCTGGAATATTTGACAAATTCTGTGCTGGGTCAGAAGTGTACAAAAAAAAATCTGTTGAAAATCATTCAACTGTAGTGTCATTGTCCTCAATATATATCAAGTTACTAACATCCACTTGGAATGAGAGGCAGAAAAATAAGCACTATTCAAAAATCAACTCCTGCAAGGATGAATGACCAAAAGATATTCAGCAGCTCACCTAACCCAGATGTTTTCAAGAGAAAGCGAAATGTTAAGGATACAGACGCTTATTGGCAACAATAACAATGCGCTACCATGAGCCTTTTCAATCAACAAAATAAGTACCAATAGTCAAGCATGGTGGAGGTAGCATCATGCTGAGGGTCTGTTTCTCTCCTAGTGCTGCTTTTCAATTATTAAGAACAACGATTAAAAAAATTTCAAATAAGATGCTTTTTATTTCATTGCCTTTCAACAATTTAGTTACAAATCACAATGAGATTGGTGCACAAAATATTCTAGAAAAAGTTTCAAATAAGATGCTTTTTATTTCATTGCCTTTCAACAATTTAGTTACAAATCACAATGAGATTGGTGCACAAAATATTCTAGAAAAAGTTTCAAATAAGATGCTTTTTATTTCATTGCCTTTCAACAATTTAGTTACAAATCACAATGAGATTGGTGCACAAAATATTCTAGAAAAAGTTTCAAATAAGATGCTTTTTATTTCATTGCCTTTCAACAATTTAGTTACAAATCACAATGAGATTGGTGCACAAAATATTCTAGAAATTGCACAGTCTTAAGTATTTCCATGCATGTCAGGGTCACAAGACATTTTGAGAGCTTAAACTTTAGTTGGAATAATCAAAAACACAGCAGCCAATCTATAAGAATCAAGAACTCAATTCAGTTGACAAATAGTCAGAGAGTCCCCTATTCCGGCCCCCAGCCTGAACCCTGCGTACAGTGGCCCAGTGAACTGCGTCTCGTAGTGATGGATGAGATGAGCCTTGTTGTTGGTGATGTTGTAAAAGTTCAGAATCCCAGCATGCTGGTCCAGATAGATGCCGATCCGCGTAGCCTTAGGCAAGCCCAGAAGTTTCTCCTGGTTGTTGTGCCAGAAGGAGTAGCCGGTGCCAGACCAGTAAAGGCTCCAGGACTGAGCGTTGTGACCCAAACGGCTTCTGTTGTCATTGCCTTTGCGCTCCATGTCCTTGAAAGCAACACCAATGGTGATCTGCATGGTGGCATAGACAGAAACAAATGAGAGAACAGAAAACCAAGCAATCATAGGAGTAAGTAGCAGGTTTTGATGTGTGATATGGCCCTTCACACCGGGTGGTAGAAGCACCTGGAGGATAGAAAAAAAATCTAAACAGCAACAAATACATATAATCTGCCAGGTGTGCCCAGATTAGCATGTTATTGCTCATTTGTCAATTGAAAATTGACACCCACACTTGAAACAGAGAATAGATTATTTTTCTGCATTTTTATAAGTTTTAGAAAAGCACAATTGAATGATATCCATGCAATAATATTTTCTGTGCATGAAATTACTAAGGGTAAAGGTGAAGGCTTTACTCTCCTTGCTCTTCAATACAACTGAACCTATAACAATAAACTTGTCATCATTTTTCATATTTTAGCTACGGTCTATCACAAAATTTGGAGAAATTCACAAACCAGTGCTTCATGGACAAAACCATGAAGACAGCACAGACCAGTAAGTGTTGCTTTAAGGAGATGGTAAAGATACATTACAGCTGGACACAGTTGTAATGAAATCCACAACAGAAGAAAGGTTTTTTTAGAAGCTACGCAGTCAAGCAAAAAACAATTAATTATAGTCTCAAGTTCTGGACTTAAAGGCCTTTTTTGTTCCATAATGCAAAAGCTGTATGCAACTACTGTGTCCAACTGGTCAAACTTGACTCAAGTCTGTGGTGCAGCAACATTTTGGATTTGCCCTGGACATTATTCACGCAAGAGCTTCTACAGACAGCAGGTAATGAAATTAGGGACAAATTAGAAATGGGCAATCTGCCAAAAAGGCAAAAATAGAGGTGTTTAGGGACATGATAGGTTCTTCAAATACATATCTAAAATTTTCCAATTAAACGTGAACACGACCACAGACTGAGGGAAGATATTAAAAGCAATCCATCCACTAGATGTCTCAACATTCCTCTCCAAAAAACAATCACAAACATTACATTGATGCCTGAGACAATCATTGGTAGTATTATGATCAGCAAGGCATAAATTAAGGGCAAATTTGCATTTAAAGCTTGCGTGTCAGGACTTGCCTTCTGGCCAGTCCACTCGACCTCCCAGTAGTAAGGGCTCCCTGCCAGGGGCTCTTGGCAGAGAACTTGTCTCCAGAAGAAGAAGCGATCAGGGTGGTCAGGTGGATTCAGGTTTTCAGATCGCATTGTGACCTTATGACAATCGTCTGACAACTTCATGTGGCGGTAGACTGTGTTTGGGTCTATGGTAGGTTCAAAGCGGACTAGAAAAACAGAAAACATTGTGATGAAGCCTAAGGACATCTAGAATGCTTAATTTCAGTTTTTTATATTGTACTTTATGTTGAAGATTAAAACAGACTCACATTTTAACATTTCCTCTCTTGTTTTTGGCTCTGGATTCACAAGTTTAAATGATGTTCCAGATGCTACAACAAATTCATAATGATGCATTACTAAACAATATAAGTGAAGTGTGACCTTTAGATTAGATGCATTGCAAGTAGATGTACCTTGAGGCCTAAAAAGTGGGAGAGGTGGAGGGTTTGCTGGAGATCCATATCCAAAACAGGTAGGGGAAGAGAAAATATATATATATATATATATATATATATATATATAAATATTCCACTGAAACAAGTTTCACCTCCATAAGCATCAGCACAACATCATCCCTGTTATCCTTTGTTCTAATCTTACCTTGATGACTCATAGATCCTCTGAATCTTGAAGACTCACGTACTGTGGAGGAAACTATGACAATTTTAAGACTGAGAATTGGCATGATTAAAAAAAAAAGACAAAAACATTCATATTATGTTCATAATAAACTTACACTGAGGTCGCAAAGGTTGTGGGGGTGGAGAAACATCAATTTCTTCATAGACTATGTATTAAAAAAATAAAAAATACTTTGTAAGAAACACATCCTTTTCTGATAATTTAAAATACATTTGTTTCAAAGTTAAGAATATTCTGTGTAGCACTGGACAGGAAGAGAGGTTTCCAAACCTGAAGCCTGTTCAGAGGCCTGACCAGAATAATCAGCCACACTGTTGGGTGTTGAAGCCATGGGTTCATGACTCACTGCAAAGATAAACTTTTAGTCATCAACAAATCAGGAAATAAAAGAGAAAACGATCATGAGGAAAATAATCTGACCCATTTTGACAATCTTGGATAGACTTTCTTGGCAGAGGTTTTGTATGGATTCTTGCAGCTCTTTAATGACTGGTCTTATGGAAGCCACCACGCCTTCCTCCTGAATAATCCCAGACTGTCCTGTGGCACCAGTCTGCCCCAACGGCTCCATAAGGAGGAAGTTCTTGAGAGAAAAACATTGAAAAGAGTTAGATAGAAAAACCGTAACAACTCATTTTTTAACATTTTGAATATTTTGTGAGAAGAAAATGAAACTATTTTCTAGGACCATCCTTCCTTACCTTCAAGAAGGAGATATTATCTTGCATATAAGCCAGCCTGCCCAGCTCTTCACTTTTTTGACGAAGCTGTGATAAATCTTGCTCTAAACGCTTCACCAGTGCTTCGACTTGTCCGTCAAATACCATCTCCTGAGCAATGAGGAGCTCATCAACCTGTGTCCCTGTCACATTTAGACTCTTAACCAGCTCTGGGAATAAATCAGAGCTCTCCCTTTGAAGGGCCTGCAGCAAGGCCTAGAGAGAGACATGAGAGATGCCATAAATGCCTTTGTAAATATCTACTTCAAGAAAATCAACAAGGGGTTTCACTGACTTTTTGTTGACGAGCAGTATGCGGGATCTCCATGATATTCCTCTCGGTCCCCTGGATTCTCCTGTGTACTTCTGCCTGCATCTGGACAAGCTCTTTCTAGACACACATCAAAGTTTGGTGGACAAAGTGAATAAATGGATTGCAGTGCAGTCAAATTAGAAGTAGAGACAAATAAAGATAGTTTGTGATTTCTCTGATCTTTATTTTACTCACCAAATGTACATGAAGCACACTAACCTCTTTACTAAGGTGGAAATGACATTTGCATACCTGTCTCTCTCTTCTTTCTTCTTGTGGTCCAACCACCCAATGTCCTTTGTGTCCATCCTGGCAACACATCACACACACACACTCCTTGTCTTCATAGCAAAACAAATCCAGTGGTTGCTTGTGTTGAGGGCAGAGTTTGGGTTCCACCGAAGGCAGCTGAGGGTACACGCTCCCCTTCCTGGGCCCAATATCCGAGATGACATCCAAGTAGACAGGCATCACCGGTTCAGCTGAATAGATGCCTACCATGTTGCTTTGCTTTATGCTGTTTGTTCTTAGTTTCTCCATGGCTTGTGCAAGCAGCGTATTCTTGGCCACATAAGGTCGAGGAGTGAAGAGCTGCCTACACTGCGGGCAGCTATATTGACCTTTGTTGTTTTCCTTGTCCCAGTGGTTTTCGATACAGATCAAGCAGTAGGAATGCCCACATGTTAGAGTGGTGGGCTCTTTCAGAGTTTCCAGACATACCGAGCAAGCAAAGTTCTCCTCTTCAGGCCAAGATGAGGCCATGATGATGCTTGAGATCTTGAAGGTATCAATGAAGAAGTATGTTACGGTTTACAAAAATCAGTGCTTATAGCAAAAAGAAAGGACAGCAAGGAACCAAAATAGTAAAATGACAGTTGACTTGAGTCACATGCCACTGAAATACTCAAGCTTCCTTAGCTTGGGGTGGGGCTTGTAGAACAGGTGTGTGGAGTTTCTTCCTATTATGTCACCGGAGTTTGTCAATCTTTGAGAATACTTTTAACCTGAACCATCGAAATCATTGTTTTAAAATTCACAAAACAACATGATTGGGATAAATGTTTGAAATTTTTTAACTAACAATTAGTTTAACTCTTTTTTGGGGGGGAAATTGAAATAATGAGGAACACTTTTTGTCCACTTTTGGAAAAAAACAGCAAACAAGACAAACTGGTTATGTGGCACTAAACAGCAATGATGTAATTCATGGGGTTTTGCGGGAAATTATTCTAATTATTTTTCCTACTATGAACCCAGCCCTTAACCAAAAAAAGAGCTAAACAAGTTTTATGTGAGGTATGTCTGAAGTCAACACAGAGGGAGGCGCTGACTCATGTGATGCTCAGTCTCCATTGGATCCGCCTCATTTTTCCAACGGCCCAAGCCATTTAAAGGTTTTTTATCTAAGAATTTGTTTTACCGTCTTGTTTTTATCTGATCTATTAGTAGTTTTGAATGTTTAGCCTGTTCCAGTTTCTCCTCTTTGGGTGCGGGGTTTCTTGCACCCCATGTTGGAAGAGGTGTAAGCTCTGTGACCTTTACCCCACTTTGTCTACAGCTTTCCACAACCTTTGTGTGTGTTTTATTTATTTGTTTATGTTGCAAAATAAGTGTCCAATTAGTGTTAGCAGAACACTCTGCGGTTCATATTCTGAGATCTGAGCTCTTTTAACATTTAGTGGTTTTCATTTAGACTACACAGCTGAAATCAGCAGCTGGGCTGTTTTAATGTCAAACAAGAATTTTTGCCAATTCATGAATATGTAAATAAATTGAATCAGTAAAAGTACTATTACATGGTCCATATTTAAACATTTTCAGTTGTTATATATTCATCTCGTAAGCAAAGCATGTTAAGTTGAACGAGTTCCGTAGTTCACTCCTCCCTCGCCGAAAGTGACCATAACTTCTACTGCACTTGGAGCCGTTATGAGAAAAAGGAGCGGACCCAAGGGCAGCTAGCCGGGTAGCACGACGAATAACCAGGTATTGTTTTTTTCTCCCAGTGTGAACATGTTCAGCTCTCGGTGTACGTTGTACTCTAGTAAATATTTTATTTACTTTATATATATATTTATTTGTCTTATGTGTATTCTGAACTTATGTGGGACATGTTGAATAAGCGTAGTTTGTAAGTCACAATTTTCAGCTATGTAACGGTTGACATTAGCTTGCTAGCTATCTGTGTTGCTAATGTTTTGCTAGCTTATCCAGTTAGTTTGGGTTGCTATTCTGAAAGCTCAATTTACAGAGTAGGTCTTGACTGCTACCAAATAACTCAGTTGTGTTATTTGACTATCAGCATTTGCAAAATAATTGCCTCAAGATAAAGTAAAGCACATTTAGTTAGGTAGCAGCAGAGTTTGACTTTTGGGCATTAACTTTACCTGCTGGGTGTTGAAATTATGTCTTTGCTTTAATAAACTCTTCCAAAAAAAAATAAATAAATCACATTTTGTCACCTTACAACATACTTTATCAGGGGGTTTAATTGGAGATTAGTAAGTTTTACATAATTGTGATGTAAAGCGAAATGTTTACAAATACAAATCTGAGAAGTATAGCATGCATTTGTATTCTTTAGTCTAATAATTTGTCAGTCTTCAAGTTTAAGAATGTGTAATCCGGTTCACATGACCATTTTTATACTGATGAGTCAATAATTAGCACAACCTGTCGGTACATTGTTCTAATCTCTGTATGTTTTCTGTTTGTTTACAGGATGTTCAGGGGTTCACGAACACTAGTTTGTGCTTGTAACTTAAGGTCACTGCAGCTGTCGAAAGAATTTCGCCTTTTTGCTTTCTTTAAACACATTGACTCAACATGTTTGGACGCAAGACACATTCATGCCAGAAGACATGATCAAATCCAAGAGAAAGACACTTTGACTTTATGCTGTTCATCTTTCAGCACGGACAGTGAGAATTATCAGCTGGAAGGCCTTATACCTGAAACCCCCATTTTCAAAGCTATTCTGAAAAGCCATTATCATCAACCTCAGGTCTCTGCCAAAACCAAAGCACCTTATGTTTTCAGCACTTTCTGGCACTGTTTATTTAACAGGACTTCCTGGCCTTTGGATCTTAGCCCGGCTACAATTTATAATATGCCAGCACTTAATCCCCGGATTTCAAACCATTTCCACTGTCGAGCACAAACCTACTATCACTCCGTCTATCAAATCAGAACTGTTCATCAGGCTGTCCCTCGTGTAACAGACACCTGGAAGGACTGCCTTTCCCCTGAGAACGAAAACAGATGTCGACAGATCCTGCAGGCCAACTGGAAGCACTATGACATGGACAAAGTGAGACAAGGGGTCGGCCAGGCTCAAGGAAAGAACAAAGGGAAGTGGGCATCCATCTTGGTTTCCCTCTGCTACGATAAAGGAGGACCGGCGTTTCTGTTTACTCTGCGCTCCTGTACGCTGAAGGGCAAGCACAAAGGAGACGTCAGGTTAGTGGGAGGCTGAAAACAAGCACACACAACATTTTCCCGAATTTCACATTTCATTGATTTGCAGGCAGAGTACTATATTATCTGTTCTTCTTGTAGCTTTGCTGGAGGAAAGGGTGATCCATCAGACAGAGATGTAGTGGCCACTGCATTGCGGGAAGCCAGAGAGGAGCTAGGAGTTACTATTCCAGCTGAAAGGGTCTGGGGTGTCATGAAACCTCTGAGGGACACAGTGAGTGGAAGGTGTTTTGATCTGATTTGAAAGCTTACTTTGATTGGTCCCCTGTTGAATCTACAGAAGTAATAACTATGTAGATATTACATAGTTATTACTTCTATAATAACTATGTAATTATTATTACTTAGTAATAACTACATTTTACTACATAATATGTAATTATGACATAGTATTAATGATCATATATAGATCATAACTACATATGATCTATATAGTTAAAAAAACTATATAGATCATTAACTATGTATTTTCCAGGTACATAGTGCCATCTTACTGCACAATTAAGTAACTTTTCTACATTCAGGTGTCATAAACATGACTTGAACAAAATTTGACTCTGCAATTTGGTGACTTGAAATTGGCACCTGTCTCTTTAAGAAGCTCCCGCTCTTTCCCACACTCCAACTTCAGCATGTTAAAGCTCAATATCCATTTACAACTGTTCGTAGGAGTGTTGGACTGAGAAGATATTTGTATGATGAGCTCAGAAGAGATGCAGTTCCACCAGGTGTTTGCTAATTGCTGCTAGGTTGAGGAAGTTGATTGAGGAAGGTGCAGAGGAGGGATGCTCAGTGAGGCAGAGAGTCCAAAGAGGAGCTTTGTGGAAATATGGGGTGTTTGTGAGAGCAGGCTTCAGGCGCCCCCTGAATGGTTGCCATGGGAGATTCAAGGATTACCCAAACATTCATGAAATAGTCAAGGCAACAGGGAGGTATTGGTAGAAATCTCCTTGAGTCTAAAAAAGGCTTGACTGGAGAGGTCCACCATTCAGCAATTAACAATTCTAACTTGTTTTGATGTTAGAATGGCCCAGGCAAAGTCCAGACTTAAAGCCAGCTGAGAAGTTGGTTGTAATATAAGGAAGCTCAAGGCTTGTGACTTGACAGTATATTTTGTTATTTCTTTGCAGTCAGGGATGATGATTGCTCCGGTGTTGGCTAACCTTGGTCCTCTTGAGGAGTTGGCATTCAAACCAAACCCAGAGGAGGTACAGTCAAATTCAAACCAAGATTGTTTTTTTTTTGTTTTATTTCTTCAAAACTTTAGTTGAACTTGTTTTGTCTTTATTTCCTTCAGGTGGACGAGATTTTCACCTTGTCCTTGTCACACCTGTCCAATCCCCAGAATCGCGGCTACACAAACTTTCGTACTGGCAACAAGTATGGATACACACTACCAGTGTTTTGTAATGGCAAACACCGAGTATGGGGTCTGACTGCAGTTGCTCTGGACCATACTCTCAAACTTCTTATACCTCCATATGGATCTGTTACTGAGGTTTTCAATGGCTGAACGCTTCTTTTTGTAGCATACATCAATAATCAGTGAAGAAAATCTGGATTTCTTTCATCCAGTTTAATGTTTAATAATCCTGTTGTGTTTATTAATGTGTTAGGAGACAGATCTTTTCTCCTATGCATTCGATGATTATATATTATAATCTGTTCTGAAGAATCAAGACAACAGTCAGATTTTTTGACCTCACTGAAGGGCACTGTTGAAGCTTTTCTTCTGTTTTTTTTAACTAATAAAGTGAAGGAGAATATTTAAGTGCCTGACTGGATATGACTAAAACACAAGAAAACTTGTGATGTCATATAATGAACCAAGCACGAATAGAAAAAGTGTTTACTTTCTTATTTCATTGTTGATCAAACCCAGACTGACATCAAATCCTAAATAATCAAGGCATTTCATATTTGTTACAGAACCATGCAGTAAAAAAATATTTTAAAGCAGTATGTAAGTGTTTTTTGTTTTTACAGTAATGACATTAAAGGAAGAAACTGAAAATTCAGTTCACTAAACAATTGTTTCTTACTTCATCTGTAGACTTGGACCATTAGTTTTAGGTCTATTTAAAGTTGCGCCACTTTAAATGACTTCATGCTGACATGGCTCAGCGAATTCAGTAATTTCTTGGTTAAGGGTCATGCAGCTTTAGCCTGACCTCCAGAGCATAGGTTAAATTCTGAAGAACTTTGCAACTTACCCTGCAGTTATTTTCTAGTTAAAACTCTAATATATTCAGCCCCTTTACAGCACTAAATGTGTTGTTGCAGTTTAATCTTTAAGGTTGTGAACACTCCACTGGGTCTTGTGAGTCTGGTAAGAGGTGGCAGTTGAAAGGCCAGCTAAAGGAGAAGAGGTCCAGGGCCTGGCTGCACTGCTGCTCGGCGGAGGAGCAGACTGAGCGGCAGGGCTGGAGGACCCCACCCTGAGGGCTGCACTGAGGAAGAAACATCCCACACACCAGCTTCCGTAGAGGCTCGAAGCATGCCAGCTCCATTAGCACCTGTCCATAAAACAAAGTAAACCCTGATTATCACTGTCTGTCTATGACCTGTGTTAAAAACAATGCATTGTCTATACTGATAAAACATGTTATAACTAGACACATAGTCTAGACACAAACTAGACTATTTGTCTAGTTTGATTGTAACTAACAAACTAGACACATAGGTGAAATGCTAAACACTCACCACACACCAAAGAACAAGTTAAGGTTATAGTCCAAGTCTGTGACTTCAAATTACAGCTCATAATCACCTCCCATAAACAGACATTATGGGTATATTATACATTTTCTTCAAAACTTTAGTTGAACTTGTTTTGTCTGTATTTCCTTCAGGTGGACAAGATTTTCACCTTGTCCTTGTCACACCTGTCCAATCCCCAGAATCGCGGCTACACAAACTTTCGTACTGTCAACAAGTATGGATACACACTACCAGTGTTTTGTAATGGCAAACACCGAGTATGGGGTCTGACTGCAGTCGCTCTGGACCATACTCTCAAACTTCTTAGACCTCCATATGGATCTGTTACTGAGGTTGAGTATTTCAGTTAACTCTTGTCCTTCATGTCCCTGGAGACAACTGGGCCAAAAAAAATTTATCGTTTAGGAAAGAAGTTTGCATTATTTTGGTTTAACAAGCTCTAGCAACATCTGCGTTGTTGGTCAGAGAGATTCAAAACATGGCCACCAAACTTTATGTTATAGATTTTTGACAAATATCCATAGCATAAGCCTCATCTAAACATTCACCAGTTTCACTAAACAGAATTAGTCCAAAGAGGTTAACTTCATGAACTACCTATGGCTAATTCACCACTTTGAAAGGGTAATCACACCTAAATATCTAGAAACTAAGAAACGTGTATTTTTCAAAAATTGCGGTTAAGCATTGCCATCCTGAGACAGACCAAAAAATAGTCTGATCCATGGATGTATATGGTTTGTTTTGAAGTGTGGTTGTTCATCCCAAAACATTTTGTTTTTTCTTTCTTTCCAAACTAGTTATTGTGACTCTTTGAAGCAATAAAGTAAAAGAAAATGCATTGACATAGTAAGATCCTTTCAGGTGTGTTGTTATGCGTTATTAAAGTAACTTTTACCCGGTACTGTCGCAGGAGTGTAGCGGCTTCCCTCTGGTCAGCAATGGACAGCCATATGTTGGGGAATGAGGTAAAGTTGTAACTGAGGCCCTGACACATCTCCACCTCTATGATCTCACAGGATGAAGCTGGTGTTATTGCGTGAGAAAAACAATACATACTTAAATTTCTTAAAACAGCAGTAAGAAATCTGAACTCATTTAAATTGGGACATCTTTTGTATCTGAACTTCTTCTATTTCCTTTACCCTGTTATGAACAACAGATTGTCTCCTATGTCAACCACACAGCAGAAGCAGACAAAAGAAACTATCAGTGCTTTTTGATTGAGGCTGGTGATAACATGGACTCACTGAAAGGAGGGTAGGTGAAGTTAGCACAGCCCTGCTCATCAGCACCGTCAGAACAGTCGCTCCATCCGTCACATAGCCACTGCTGCTGAAGGCACTCCCCTGTGCTGCAGGCGATCTGGTTCGGGCCACACGTTCCTTATCAGGGAAAACAAAAAGTTGGTAAGATAATATGCATGCTTTTAGGTATGCTGGTTTTTCATGTTCTCTTGCGACATGTCAAGGACAGAAACATTTGCATTAGAACCTAATTGCATTTATATTTATAGTATGAAAATCTACAGTGCCCTGGAAAAGATTCAGATTCTCTCAGTTACCAAACAACATCAATAATTTTATTGGGCTTTTCTGTAACAGACCAACACACTGAGTAGCTGTGAAGGGAATAGAAATGCATGCACCGATTGCAGAAACGTAACAAATAAAAATTTCAGCTCTTCTTGAGTCAGTGGTAACAGTTACAGCTGCAGTATTTCTCTACCGCCACATGTAAGAACTGAAATTCTTCTCCATGTTTCTCAGCTCCAGTCTTAAATCTTCGTGGCCTCTAGCAAATTTCTTTCTAGGGCTACTTGTATTTAGCTGTCTGAATGTTCTCGTCCTGGCTGTAAAAAATCATCCCTATAGCCGGATGCTGTCGTCATTATGAGAAATCAAGCTGATGGTGTGTTCAGAGTGATATGCAGTGTTCTTGCTTTGCTATAAATGATGTTATGCACTATTTTGTATTGGTCTATTACATAAAATCCAAACACATAGAAGGGGAATGCATATTTATAAAGGTACTCTACTTATACCATGTGACAGAGGCAGTTAAACAAATCCAAACCATGATAATTAAAAATTATGAATAATATGAATGTTTATTTAATTCAAGTTGTACAATCTGACAAATAGATGGATAGCATTAGCTTATTTTCTTTTGACCCATGTTAAAAATATTAGAAATTAGAGGGATAATAAGAAACAAGAACACTAACTTTATTAAAGCAAAGACTCACTGTTCAGCACAGACACAGCCTTGTATGTTGCGTTAAAGCCGCTGTCTGCCACGCCCTCATCTGCCACAAACACCACTGTCATGTGCGGGCCTGAGGAGGTCAGGTCTGGTGGGAAGGTAGTACCGCAAAACCTATCACTGAGGCACAACAGCTGCCTTAGCTCAACTCTTGAACTCAGGTGAAGGAAAACACAAATGATTTTACAGCTAAAGAGCTTCTTACCTCCCTAAAACTCTCCCGGCTCCAATGCTGTTGCTGTCATGAACTTCCACATAGTCAAACTTGCATACATCCTGCGTCTCCAGACTGAAGTTTCTGAAGCTTAGCATGATGACATGACCCTCATCAACAGATATATGCCACACGCACAACTAGGGAACATAACAAAGGCTGTTACTTTTCCAGTTATTAGCAACCTGGGTGTGTTTGATTGTTTCCAGAATTACCTGTTGGTGAGGATAAGGCCTGGGGTGATTTGGACTTGCCAGATAACCATACGGCCCAGACTTCTGACCACCACATTCTGGAAAACAACAGTGATCACAGATCCTTTCTTCTTAAAGATTCCTGTTGGGTTTACAATAGCTTCTGTGTTCTCACCTTTGTTCTTATGGCTACAGTTTGCCTCATCTGTTTGGTCATTACAGTTTGGATGACCGTCACACACAGACACAGGCAGCAGGCACCGGCCACCATCACACATGAACTCTTCTCTGCTGCAACTCTCTGGGGAAACAGAGAAGATCCTGGGGTGAAAGTGGAAATGAATGTGAGTTTTCACAAACATAACAGGGGTTCCCAAACTTTTCCAGACCATGGCCCCCCAAACAGCATTAACTTCTGGCCGAAGACCCCTTTTGAGAACCCACAGACAATGCTACAAAACATTAACTTTTAGATTTTATTTTCTCACTTTCATTCACTACTCAACAATGTGTACATTCATTTACAGAATTCTCACATATTTAGGTGGCCATGAGTTCTGTGGTGGAACATTTTTATCAGATAATTTTCTTAGAATTTTGACTTTTCATGTCAGACAATTATAGTCATCTTTTGACTATAATTCAGAGATTCTGTTGAGAATCTCAGAATGCTGACTAATCTCCTGACATCAAAAGTAAGAATTCTGAGAGAAATGTCAAAATTCTGAGAAAAATGACGTTATGATGAGATGCCTTGCTGCTGAAACGTGCTATACAAATAAAAATTGATTGAATAATGAGATTCTTTTTTTCAGTAGCCCTAATCTTGTGTAAATTGTATTTAATTTCCGCAGTTGAGGATTTTTGCCACACTGTCCTCCACAACAGGAAGAAAGCAATTGTTTCCTTCAGTCTTTTTCTTATTGTAAACTTTTCCATTTCACTCTTCCTATGTGCTAACTTGAGGAAAGCAGCTTGATAAATTTGACTAGCAGCCAATCAGGAAGATGACTGGCAAATAATGTTTTACTGAATTTCCCCTCTTTGGGACAATAAAGGCAATTTCTTCCATCCCTGCTTTTCAACAATGATTGAAAAACAGATTACATTTATAAAATAAACAAATAAAATGAATGATTTAAAATGTCATTTTTTCATGTAGCTTTTTTCCCCCTCATCTTCCCTCTAGCTTTTTGAGCAGCCCTGTGGAGGCCGAGGCTCTCTGTTTGAAAAACACTGATCTGGAACACCGAATACTGACTTTGTGCAGGCAGGACAGCTCTGTACTGCGCAGCAAAGCCGGCGCCGGTGATGCTGCCGTCAGAGTGGAAGGTGACCCACACGGTACTGCTGTTTGTGTTGATTGTTGGTGGGGCGACGTTACCACAGAACCTGAAGAAAAAGATTCACTTGAATCATTTTACTATGTTTCCAGTATTCATATATTTTACCAACGTGTTACAACACTTCATATGTAAAAAGGTCAACATATTCCTGAGTAGATAAAAATTTTGCATGGAGTACTTTTTCTCAAAAGGACTACGGTACAAATATTTGCAAATCCCTTAGCGCCATCTTGTGTAATTCTTTTAGCACTTCATCTGGAAGATTGAGGTATAAATCTTACATTTCAGTTAAGCAGCTTAAAGTAATAAACCTGTTGTAGATTTAGATTTTCATCCTGCCTGCAACCTGACTGACCTGGTGAACACTGAGGTCTGGTCGACCTTCTGCTGAACCTTCAACCAGTCAAACAGACAGGGAGAGGGTCCCTCCACCGCCAGATAGGAAACACGGATCTGAACCAGGTGTGGGGGTGGGACCCTGATCTCCCAGACGCAATGTGAGTTTGAGGGGTAGGAGCCAGGGTGGTTTGGGGTACTGAAACTGCCCCCTGAGTCAGTCATGACACCTCCACAGCCTGGGAGACAGAAAGGAATATTTTATTAAAGTAGAAAAACAAATATGCACTGAAAGAAATGAGAGTCCTGTTGATCGAGGATAGATGTACTTGTTTCTGACTGGGGGATCACATCAGGCTGTGGTATGGCTGTGCTGTCCATGTGACTTCTGTTCAAAGGTGCTGCGGTTGACGTGTGGGGTACATCATGTCCTGTGCTCTGTAAGCCTGTAGAGGTTGTTGTCAGGTGATTGTCCACTGCCTGGCTTTTCAGCTCTAAAAGAAAAGCAGGACATTATGAGAAAATGACATACATCTGGATAGAGACTTTTGTCTACTGTACACTATGTGGTGGACATTTTAAAGTCCTTTCATCCATTCTCTCGGTCATTTTTAAATATGACTTATTGCATTCTGAGCAACTACATGCAGCAGAAACTCACGAGTGAGAATAAGAGCCAGCGCCAGTCCGATGGCTGTTAGCACAAGCAGGGCAGCAGCAGAGACCATCACAGCCCCCCACCCACTACCTCCGCCTCTGAGCTGCATGGAGCACATTTCCACAAAACCTGAAGGACAGATTATGCATTTAATCTGGTTTTAAATAACTTGATTTCCTCCTACCCTGCAAAAACACAAAATCTGACCAAGCATTTTTTCTCTGGCAGATTTTTTCACTTACAACATGGGAAAAGGGGTTGTTGAGTGAAATAATCTGATAGTGGAACTAGTACTTTATCTCTATGTTAAATTATTGACTTAAAAAAAGCACCTTTGTCTTGCTGAGAAGTTGCTTTTAAGTCAGTTTTGTCTTATTTCAAGTGTACTAAGATATTTGCACTAGTATTAGACAAAAATACTTGGTAAGAGTTTGTGTTTTTGAAGTGTAGCGTAATGAATTGTAAAATGATGAACAAAACTAAAACATTTCATGTGATACAGTCTCAGAGTTCTGTTTTCTGTGCAGGTAAACACAAAGTAATGAACTAATTTTACTGTTTTCACAGTTATTTTAAAAACTAACAAGTTTACATTAAATAAAACATGTAAGCTAATTATCTCTATATTCCCTCACTTAGTTGAGCTACTTATCAGTATAATTTATTGTATGTAAATCCAAACTTTAAAAACTTTTAATAAATGAAATGTCAGTCAGGGATTGGCTGACTCACTGGCTGCTGGGGGTTTGATTGGTTCAGGAGTGGACGAGGAAGTCCTGAAGCCGTCCACCCGCTCCTCCTGCTCCCCCTCCAGCTCAAAAGCGGGATTACAGAACACATTCTGTAGAAATGAGAAAAGGAATTAATTTAAACAAGATTTTATTTACTGAGAACTTTTTAAATAGACAGTAAAGGGGAACATAGTCTTCCTCTTTCAGAGGACTGTCTTGTTTTTAGCTAGCTTAATATCTTGACCTTGCTTTTTTGTTGTTGTTTTTTTACATCACTTTGAAAATAATTGCTTCAATTAATTGACATCGGAGGACTTTCACAAATAAGCGGCCTGTTTAAGGCCATGCCACATTATCATGGATTTATTTGAACTTTGACCACACCACTCCAGAGCCTTCAAATAGTTATTTAAAGCAATTTAGAGAATAATCTGCTGGTATGCTTCATTGTCCAGCTGCATAACCCAGATGTTTTTGGGGTTAATGTTAGAAATGGATAATTGCTGAGATGTGATAGGAGGCACATCTTTCAAAAACATTTAAAGCCATCATTAAGATGTTTTCTGGCCAATGTCTGTTCTGTTTGGTCAGCAGATTGTTGTTCAATGTCTTTTATATTACTGAATCTTGAAAACTGACCTAAAGTGAGCCAGGTTGCTTAGATATTGTTGTAGATTCTCTTAAGGCGTTCTTGATGAGTCTTTGATACTCTCTGGATTGCCCAGATATAACAAATATTTAGTAGGCAGTCCACTCTTCACTGTTCCATATTTTCTCCTTTTGTAGATAGTAACTCTCACTGTGGCTTGGGCCCTCTATTGTTACTCATGAAATTAAATAGTGCCAACATTCAAATTTTCTACCATCAGCTTATTGCTTTCCAGCTTACCTTATAAATGTCAGAGGAGTCAGAGTAAACAGAGACCTGGCTGAGATCAGACATCATCAGTCTCAAAGGGGAATTCTGATTCTGGTCAGCAATCCTCTCCAATGGTCCAGCGTTTCTAGGAATAAATCTGGAGGGACATCACAAAGCCAGAGCTGTTTCTCTATTAGAATTTTTGAAGGACAATACTCAGCGTTTTCTTACCATCATGCATTTTGCCCAAACAGTTAGCCTCCTCTTTGACTGTGAAAACTTCCAGTCTTCAATTCTCCTGCACATAGAATTCCTTTGTTGGTGAGCCGTAACCATATTTCTCATGAAAATCAGCAATAAAACCAAGATAATTCAGAGGAACGGGGTTTTAAGCTGCATTTGTCAACATAACTATCCTTGATGCTCTTTATTCTCTGTATTTCTCTCGTGTGTTTTTGCTGGTATGGGACTGGCTACAAAAGGGTTTCAGAAAGTTGTTCCCAGTGCTCAGCAAAGCCGTGTCAGCTGAGAGGACTAAGCCCTGAGAAGGAGGGAAAAATTAAAGTGAGGGGTGGTATTTGGGGTTTGCTAAATGTTTGTTACACTTAGGTTGTTCAGAAACATACTGTCGCATGGCTGAGCTAGAGCGGCCTGGTGATCAAACATTTGAGTGCAAACAAACATGAACGGACAAACAGAACTTTAGGCAACTGGTGAAGACGAAGACGAAGCAGTGTTAGTTACTGAGGATTAATTTCAAAAGGTTGAGTTAGTTGTAGGTGCCGCTTGGTCTGGGAATATTAAATCTGTTATTTTGAATATGCAAAGTTGTCTTTTAATGCCTTAGAGAGTAAATGGCTTACTTTGAAAACAGAATCATTCAACAGAAAGGGGTAGTGTCACTAAAAACGAAAGTGCTGAAATAAATCTATTTTCTGTCCTAAATTGCTCAATCCCTCTGTCCTTGTTTGGTAGCTGGATGTTAATGGGTAATCAGTCATCAAATAAAGCGTCTGACTGCGGGACGACTCAGAAGGTCCGTTAGTGGTTTCTGACACTTAAAAACAGAGAAACTGAACTCTGCCAAGTCTGATCATGAGTGTTAAATCTGCACTGTGGATCCTTGTCTCCATCACCGTCCTGGAGGGTGAGTATGTCAGTTTTATTCAATATTTGCAACATCAAATGGAGATTGTTTGGTGCAAAATGACAGGTTGTATTTGCGTGTAGAGGTACGTGTTTGTCTCAAACATTTTTAACCTGTTGTGCTCCAGTTTCTCTACAAGAGTTTGACTACTACTACGAAACGTACGATGACCAAGGACCTCTGAACTGCTCGACCACGGAGACGATCAAAGGCGGAAATGTCACATACTCAGAGGTAAGGATTATGAATTGCTCCCCACTTTCTTACAGCAATGTCACTTCTATCTAAATAAGGTGTCACATTTACATCATCTACATCTCAACAAATTAGAATAATTGTCAAAAACTTAATAGATTTCAGTGAACTAATTCAAGAAGTGAATAAATTAATGACCTACAGAGGGATCTTTTCCAAGCATTATTTTCTGTTAGGGTTGATTTTTACCCTTACAGGTGTTGGTTCATTTAGCAGTGTTGGTAGGTGACCTCAAGTCCTTCTGGAAAATAAAATCATCCTCTGTTTGTCGGCAGAAAGAACCACAGAGTGTGTTAAAATTTCCTTGTCAACAATTTGAATAGCTTTGGACTTAATGACCTGAAGTTGACCAATACTAACAGGTAGCAATAGTGGTGCCATATCAATAATTATGGGCTGAATTTGACATGTTTTGACTTTAAAGCTGATTCAAACCTGTATATCTTTACTTGGGACTTGACTCAAGTGAAAGACTTGAAACTAGTTGTGAGTTGCAAACGACTGACTTGGTCCTTTTGTGTGTGTGGTGACTCTTAATGCTCTGACTCAAGCTGCGTTGCTGCAGTCCATGTGTTTTTATTTCCTGAAAACATTTTACCGGACTTCACAATTTTCTCTGGAGAAGCAGTTTTCCCCGTTGCTTGTGTACTCTATAAAAACTTTTCTTCCACTTAACTTCCCATCAGTGTGCTTGAATGGAGCACTCTGTGAAAAGAAAGCCTCTAGCAGCCACCTTTAGTGGCTTACTTTCTTTGAGGAGGATGTTAGGGACTGTCAGCCAGGGAAGACCATATTACACATTTATGTATCAAAAATGTTTTTATTATCTACATGTAATATTCTAATTTTCTGAGAGCTAAACCTTGAGTTTTTATTAAGTGTAATCGGTAATTGTCTAAATTATTGTGATGAAATGATTAAGAGTTATCACTCTGTTTGGACGCTATAATGAGGCTTAATGAATGAGTTTCACTTTGAATCAGTTTGGTGAAATAAAGTCACCTTTCAATGATAATCTAATGTATTGAATTGTACCTGCAGACAGAAGGATTTGTGATTTCTCAGAAATAATTTATGAAGCCTGTTTGACTGATGAAAAAAGTAAAAAAAAAACAAAACAAGAAATTAAAGAAAATAATTTAAAGAGTTCTCAGAAGAATGAGTAGTACAGTCAAAAGAAGAAGCATGCAGAGGGAAATATCTTCATCTCCAACACTAACACGATTTAATTACTGGCAAAAGGAGCAAGAAACATGAAAAAGAATAAATGTGGGCTTCTTTTTAATTAAATTCTTTTTTTATTTTTTCCTGGTTTTACCCTTGAAGAAATAATGTATTTCCTCCACAGGGAGGGATGGAGGGTAGTGTGATGACCTATCACTGCGATCCAGGGAAATACCCACACCCGGTCAGCGACAGGATCTGTGGTGCTGATGGAGAATGGTCACCAATGAGACTGCCCAGTGGCAGGCTTGTGTCCCGGCCCAGTTGCAAAGGTAACGTTTTTATTTTCAAGAATCCCCACCTGCATCCTCCCCCGTCTGCTGCACACCATTTTCTCTCCCTGTCACACACAGACATGTTGTGTCCGGGTCAGCTGCAGCTGGACAATGGTGACTTTTGGCCCAGGGATCAGTGGTTCCCAGTTGGAATGACGCAGAGTTTTTCCTGCCATAGCGGTTTCTCCTTTCACGGGTCAGAACAAAGAAATTGTACGCTGTCTGGAGAATGGACCGGCACCACTCCAATCTGTCACAATCATGGTGAGGAAACAATACTATGCTGTAAGTGGAAAGTGATGTCTTGGTAGGTTTGGATTTGGGCCTTATGCTTTCCATTTTCAGATGGTGGATTGTTCAGAAAACAGAGCTTTTCAAAATTTAGGTATTGTTCTATAGCTGCTTTTAACTTCTACGAAACTTCATCCATTACATGAAATCCCCACAAAATTAAAATTTGTGGTTGTAATATAACATATGAAAATTCTTAAGAGGTATGACTAATTCTGCAAGGTACATGATCATTTTCGTAAAGAATAAAATATATTTTCAACATTTTATAAACATGTACAGTACAGACCAAAAGTTTGGACACACCTGGTCATTCAAATGGTTTTCTTTATTTTCATGACTATGAAAATTGTAGATTA
>CAEFZX010016530.1:0-26391 GCA_903066825.1 Alfaro cultratus | reverse complement strand
CTTAGGCCTTCTAATGAGCCATCATTTGATCCAGGTGCGTTAAACCAGGGACAGAACTAAAACATGCAGGATGCCGGCCCTCGAGGACCGACTTTGGGCACCCCTGTGTTAGAGTAACATGTACAGGATTCCAATGTTTCCCAGGAGAATATTGCCCAAAGCATTACACTGCCTCTTGCATTTGTTCCACTGTGCCCACATCTGGAGTTTTCTTATCTTTACCATGTTATTCATCATTTTGTTTTTATTTGATTTTAATCACATGCCATAGTCTTTATCCTTGTGTGTGTCTCTAATCATAAAATTTTTTCAAGTGAGTGGGAAGAAGAAAAGTGAGGAATTGAATCTGCCATCTAATGCCTCCCACCTACCCTTTTCTCTCCATTTGTGCATTTTTGACTCTGTTCAGTGCTAAACATGATCTTGGCGCACTTCCTTTTGAAGCAGGAGCTAAACCCCAGTATTTTAAGGTCTTTGGTACTATTGTCTTTTAGCATTTAAAATTATTAAAGTAAATTTAAAAGCAAAATTAAGTTTTTATTCTAAACACCCTCAAAGCATGCAAACACACACATATACATACTTAGCATGTTTTTTTTTATTATTTTTACAAGGACCTTGCGTTGACTTTCATTCATTTTTTTATTCATTTCTATAGCCTAACCCTTGCCATTACCCTAAACATAGCCTAAAATCAATTCACAACGTAGTCCTAAATATAACCCTAATCCAAAAACTCCTCTTCTTGGGCCGTGCTTTGAGCCCCATAAGGAAGAGCCAGTCCCCATAATGTAGTGTGTTAGAAAAACGGTCCTTACAATGTATCACATACAAGGCCACACACACACAACCTTACATTGATGTAGTAGAAAGATGTTTGCCCATGTATGACTGCACTGCCACACACACACACACACTCTCTCTCTTTCTAACCTCTTGACTTTGCTAAAGATAAGCCAAGACTGTTTTGTGCTACCATTTGTGACTATTTCAGTCTGTGAGAAGCATACATCAGGAAAATTCCCACAACTAATTTTGGTTCCTGTTAAGATTATGACCTATGCTTTTAAATCATGCCTGAAAGTTAGGGTATTTCTGGGTCACCACAGGTTCTTTTCAAGAAACAAACACTATGTTTATATAAACAATTCATTCATTTTTAGAAGAGTGTATACCCTTCCTTTGGCTCAATATAACTGTCACATTTGAATAAATATTTTAGGAAAGTTAATCATACAGCATGTATAATGTTAGATATTTTCCTTTGAAACTGTTCTCCTCTCTAAAAGATCCCCAATGGGACAACATCTTAAAAATTTGTTCCCACCTGCTGGTTGCATTGTATACTTGGGATATTTTTATGTTAAGAGAACCACTAAAATGAATCATGTTGATTAGACCAGAGCCAGCACATTAAGTACTTAATCCTCAGTATAGTCCACCGTGGTTGTTGCTATTACTTCCCGGTTGCGCATCAGGACGCAGAATAGTGAAGATTGTCAAGTATCAATGACTTTCAGGTCGGATGAATGCGACCCAGCCGTAGACTCCAGTCTAAATATTGGATTGTTGAAAAGATACGATACGTATCAGATTTAGGGCCATCGATGTGGTCTGGATATGTGGTCCACAGTTCAGATTTAATATGAACTGTGTTGTTTAGACTGTCAAGGAAAGATACATGTTGCATTAAGGCAAAAAAAAAAAAAGGATTTGGGTCACTTCAATCTGCAGTGTGAATGTAGCAACCTCTTCAAATAATAAAACCTGAATGATCAAGATTAGCATATCATTCCCCAGAGCTGCACTAACCTCATTCTTTTCTGCTTCCTTGTCTGCTACACAGAGTATTCTTCCAGGCATTCTAGGATAATTCAATTATTCCTTAAAGCTGACTCAGTGGTTTCAGTGTGTTCCTGCATTTTGATCAAAGAACCAAACCTCTAATGTGATTCCACAAATCTAAGCTAATTGTGAATTTTTCAAGGAAAAATCCTTAAAAAGGGGACATATTATGCAAAATTTACGCTTTGCACATTTGTGTACTTCCACTTGGGTTTTGACTGCTTCTGAAAACAGCCCAAGCACTTAAAAAAAAACAAAAAAAAAAACAAAACAAAAAAAACACCCAGCCAGGTTGAAAATTGACCCATTTCAAAAACCTCTGGAATGTAAAGTCACAAATCAGTAGGCACTTCCCGTTACCTAGCAACCCCAGCAAAGCCTAGCTCATCACCTAGCAACCCAACTGAGTCCCAGCAGGTTTGGACAGCTGGTTTCACTAGATGTTTGCAGCCTGTGAGTGCAAACATTAAGTTGGGAGGCATCAGTTTATTTGTATTTAAAGTGACGAGAAGCCCTAAAACATTCTGAACGGAGTTCAATACGCCAAACTGATCAGACTAAAATCTCATTATCTAAGAATGATTTTGTGTAAAAAATTAGCCTATTGTAACTTGTTCAAGGAAGCATAACAGGTCAACTTTAAAACATTTTGTCATGCTATTGTGCAATATAGAGCCACAAAGAAAACAATTTGTAATTACATAACTCAAGAGCTAGCATGTAACAGCAGTTCCAGCACCACACAAAGTATATAGCTTATTATATTTGATGTTACAGTGTATCATAGATAAATAGCCAAGGCATAGAAAACATAAATCTGATAAATGGAGCTGGATAGAGCAAACAATGCAATGTGTACCTAGCTGGCACATCCATGAGAATGTTTATGTAATCCATAATCATAGTACATTAGATGCATAGGCTGCAAAACTATGCTTTAAATGAAGACAGAATGTTGTTTGTAAACTAAGGCTTAGAATTACATTGTGATTCATCCACCAAGCTCATGTAATGCTCCTATATATTTTTTCTATTATATATGCCTCTGGGCTGCTCACTGAATCTGACTGAGCCTGTTTCCCTCTCAATCCGTTTTTAGACACTTTGGGAGCATAAAGAGAAAGCATCCAGGTGGGAGAGAGCCTGAGCTGTGCCGAGACTCAACAATGCTCATGAAATGTGAACAGTGAACACATGTTGGAGATTATTAGACTAATGGATGCCGGTTGTAGGAGACAGCATGATTTAAACGAAGCTGCAAAATTACTGCATAACTGAAAGGTTCTTTCCAAAAGCTGCATTAGTCAGAATTGACAGCTGGAGTTTCATTGACACTAAATGAAAGCACAATGTAGCATAAAAATCATAGTTTTTTTTCATTGTCTCACAAAATGAACCCCAAGTGTGCAGGTGACATTGCATAAAATGGATTTAGGATTATTTTTCACATAAATGGATCACATTTTCAAGTATCCAAATGTAGATCTTGACTGGTTCTTAATTACCCAAAATCCAAAACAAGCAGCAAAATGTTAAGAGTTTGAAAGGGCTTTTATGTTTCATAACAATTACACGGAGTGATGGAAATATATGCTGTTACTGAGTTAAAAGTTTCTGATGAAGTATAAAAATGTAAAATGTTTTTTGCTGGTATTTGATGAATACATGAAGTTATTTGAAAATGATGGGGAAATAAAAGCATCAAAAAAGGAACAACGTAAAATCGTCTGATGTACCAAATGAACAGCAATGAACAAAGTATTGCATATCTTTTTAATTCTCTAAATGTCAAATTTCTGTCCATGTTTAGATAAGTTAGGATTCCATTGAGAAAAATTGACAGATATATTTATGCATAGTGCTGAAACAGAATTAAGCCTGCATTTTCTGAAGTATAATCCATACCAGCATCCTCATAACTTTCTGTCAAGCTAAAACTGAAATAATATTGAGGCACTGCATGTCAAGCTGCAATGTGGCAGATAAGACAGCCCTGCAGAGATTAGTGAGGGGAGCTGAGAAGGTCATTAGAATGCCCTTACCCTCTGTCCAGGATCTGCTTCAGAGCAGCTGCTCTGAACAGGACTCCTCACCCCTCGCCTTGAACTGATTGAACTGTTGCCATCATGCAAATGGTAGGGCAGAAAAGTAAAATTACCAAACTGCTGTGCAACGTTTTATGCCTCAAGTTGTTACAATACTGAACTGCAAAAATATCACTTTCGTTATTACATCGTATTATATCTGCTTTGTGTTTTTTCCAACCCATCTTTTTTCTGTTATCTATTATTTATTTCTCATACTGGTGCAGTATGGGGGAAATTTTCTGCTATAATCCAAGAGCACACATTTTCAGTCTGAATGCAGGATTTCATGTCTTTCTTCAAAAAACTTGGAATGTTTGTTCTCAAACTTCTCCTTGTGCTCATACTTGGACTCTGCTCAGACTCTCTGCTCGCTTCCGAAACATTTTCTGCTGGCTTCTGGAACAAAACAAAAAAAAATGCACCATCGCTTCTCAGCCAATAGAATAAAAATGTTGTACTGGGTGCGTTTGTTTCCTTCTAGTGGGTGTGCCTGTGTGACTACTATTGATTGTAGCAACCTGCACCACCCACTGGATGTAGGGAGAAGCAACAGCCTTCTGATATTAAGCAAGAGTTTGTTCATCCAACAAACTCCCTACATCCAGTGGGTGGCGCAGGTTGCTGCAAATGATAAAAGTCTGCAGTCTGGTGCTTTGGTGTCAACTAGCACCATTTTTGAAGGCCAATTTTGTTTACAGAGACTTCATAATTCATTTTATTTTTTATTTCGGATATTTAAAATGTCTTCCAGTTCCAGTGTCAAATACTCATTTGAATTTAAAGAGTATTGATCTTTGAGAATGTGTTTTTGCATTACTATGCTATTGCCATTATATTAGTTGAAAATGGTATTAAATCAATATTATCGAAATAACTTCTGGGACAATTTATGTTGATGACGGTCACAATATGCTAAGTTTGGCTGGATAATAAATTGTCCTAGAAGTTATTGCAATAAATGATAATGTTTTAATACCATTTTCAATTAATGTAATGGCTAATAATGCAAAAACACATTGTCAACCTTGAAATTCTAATGAACATTTAACACTAGAACTGGAAGACATTTAAAATACTCAAAATAAATAAAACTTGAAAGAAAAACATAAAGGAATTATGAAGTCTGTTCTCAACTAAACCCTTTTTTTCTGAAGGACCATTTGGTAAAACTTTGATGGGGTGTGCATAAGACTGACATAAACATGACATAACACCTGTCTTGAAGATGAAGGAGTCTTCATGAATGTTTATCACTGTTGTCATTAAGTGTCATTTGGTAAATAATGACACTTTTATTGCAAAGTTGCTCTAAAAGCTGCCTTGAAAGTCCATTAAAAGTGCCAACTTTGCATTAAAGTGTCAATATTTGCAAAATAATGGAAAGTTGGCACTTTTAATGGACTTTTAAAGCAACTTTGCATTAAAAGTCTCATTTACCAAGTGACGCTTCATGACAACAGTCAAACATTCATAGACTCCTTCATGTTTATGACAGATGTTATGTCATGTTTATGACTATTTTGTTTACAAAGCACCAGACTGACATGTAAATAAAGCCTGGTGGCCCACCAGGCTGATAAAACTCTGGGGGAAACCCAGACTTCTGTCTATATCTTTATCTCTGAGCAGGAATACTTTGTTTATATTTCTAAGTGATCTTTGGGCTGCTCTTGGTCCGACCCCTCACCTAAGGCTTGCTTGCCTCAGCGGACCCGACCCAACTAGAGGCATGAAGCTTCTGACAGCTTCTAGGATCATTGGGACACTCAAACCCCTCCACCACGGTAAGGTGGCAGCCCATGGAGGGGAAAAAACAAAGACAGAAACAGTTCCATTCTCTGACCTGAACTGATTCTGGAGAGAGGCCAGAAGGTAGCGCTCTGGTGTTTCTAACTAAGCCAGAAGTTTAGTTAGAAACCAAATCTTTTCTAACTAAAAAGCTTTTTGTTTTCTCAGTTATTTTTCTCTCCATAAAAGCTACACCTGGTCTGGCGTTATGATTGGCTGTGGTTCCTTCCTGGAGTAGGGGATTGACTGACATGATGCTGCCATCACCTAACCTTTCTCCCTCTCCTGTTGTTAATTTTTCACTTCCATGAACATAGAAAGTTCTCCAGGATCAGATGATCTGTTGTTGTGTCTCTGCTCGGTAGTCTCTCAGCTTCAGTTGGTAGTGGCAGATGGCTGCTGGTACTGAGCCTGGTTCTGTACTGCTGGAGGTTTCTTCCTGCTAGAGGGCAGTTCTTACTCTCCACTGTGGTCACATGCATGCTCTGTATGATAAATTGCTGTAAAGTCAACGACTCAACACAAGAGATTTGATGTCGCCCCCTGCTGGTCAGGAGGAGTGAATGCCGTAAGTAATGGCTCCATACAATCTACTGGGTTTCGTTTGGTACAAACTTTTTAAACCAACTTAATAATAAACCAAACCTAATGCATTTCTAACTTGGATGAATAGTAATCTATGACAGAATGGAAACAAAGTTTTGTAAATGCTTTGACAACGACATTGTTGTGAACTAATGTTATAATTATAAGTTTTGAACGTTTTGGTATCCTACTTTTGGGGTTTTGAACGTTTTGGTATCCTACTTTTGGGGTTTTGAACGTTTTGGTATCCTACTTTTGGGGTTTTGAACGTTTTGGTATCCTACTTTTGGGGTTTTGAACGTTTTGGTATCCTACTTTTGGGGTTTTGAACGTTTTGGTATCCTACTTTTGGGGTTTTGAACGTTTTGGTATCCTAACTTTTGGGGTTTTGAACGTTTTGGTATCCTAACTTTTGGGGTTTTGAACGTTTTGGTATCCTACTTTTGGGGTTTTTGCTGGTTGGGTTCATTTGTTAGTTTGAAAGTAAAATTTTATATATCACCAATTCACAACAAATGTTGTCTCAATGCGCTTTGAAGTAATTTAGTTCAATCACGTTTTCCAATTGCTATTAGTTAACAGTACAATAAGCTCAGTTGATTATTAAAGTACTTTAAGAAGTTTGCACCAAACAAAATCCAGAAGATTGCATGAAGTCATCACTTACAACATTTACTCCTCTTGACCAACAGGGGGAAACAGCAAATCGCTTGTGTTGAGTCGATATCACAGCAATTCCTCATGCTGAGAATGCACGTCGCGACAGTGCATGCTCAGAGGGGGATAGTCCCCTCTACCAGGAAGAAATCTCCAGCAGAACCAGGTTCAGTACCAGCAGACTTCTGCCAGAACCAACTGGAGCTGAAAGAAGATGGAGCAGAGACAACAACAGATCAACTGATCAACAGTTGATCTGCAGAACATGTTCCATGTTCCACTTTCCAGGTTCTGCAACATGGAAAGTGCAGAAGAACTTTCCATGTTCATGCACTCATGTCAGCCAATGCCCTCCTCCAGGAGGAAACCACAGCCAATCAGAATGCCAGACCAGGTGTAGAATCTATGGAGAGAAAAATAACTGAGAAAACAAAAACAGTTTAAATAAATAATGCAGTACACACAGAAAATGACAAACAGCAGCATAAATACAGAGAAAGATCACAAACCAGTCCAAGTCTTTTCATAATCAATGACATAAACATGGTAATGCCATAATGATGCAAGAACATTTTGCATCATTATGATATTTAACACTGAAACTGGAAGACATTTTAAATATCTAAAATAAAAACAAAAAAAAAATTAATTGTTAAGTCTCTAAACAAAATTGTCCATAAAAAAATATATATATAAATTTTATAAATGTTTCAAGTTCAGCCATTTTCCTCTGTCAGTCGATGGGTGGGCGTTGAAGGGCAAAATCCTTGACAAAAGCAAAATGATCCAGGAGGATTCCTGAAGGACAACAGGGCAGGTGCAGGTTTAAGGTCAAACCCTTTAACAACTCAGAATGAAATTGTAACTATTCAGAAACATCCGTAACTATCACTTCACAGCAAATACCTGCAGCATTTCTTGAGGAAGCCTGCTTTACCCGATGGTAGGGTCATTAAGGTGAGCCATGAGCAGGGGGTCGATGAGGACCTTTTCCGTCGTCGTTGGAGCAATGATCCAGGAGGATCCCTGAAGGACAACAACAATATGGGTGCAGGTTTAACCTTTTAAAAACTCAGAATGAATAGTCACTTCAAAAACACACACTTGTAAATATCAAACAGCAGCAAAATACCTGCAGCATTTCTTGAGGAAGAATACTGAGACCGATGGTGGGGTCACTAAGGTCATCCATTACCAGGGGTGTGGAAGGAGCGATGAAGGTCTTTACTGTTGTCACCGGAGCGATGAGGGCCTTTCCCGCCGTCATTGGGGCGATGATCCAGGAGGATCCCTGAAGGACAACAGGACAACAACAATACGGGTGCAGGTTTAACCCTTTAACAACTCAGGATTAATAGTCACTTTTCAAAAATTCACACTTGTAATTATCAAAACAACAGCAAACTACCTGCAGCATTTCTTGAAGAATACTGAAGGGTGAAATCCAGAATGAAAACAAGATGATCCAGGAGGATTCCTGAAGAACAGGACAGGTGCAGATTTAAGGTCAAACCCTTTAACAACTCTAAATGAAATTGTCATTTTACAGAAACTCAAAATGTGTCTAAAATAACAGCAACACACCTGAGGCATTTCTTGTGGAAGACTTCTGAGCCTGATGGTAGGATCACTGAGGTCACCCATCAGTGGTGGGGGTGATTGAAGCCTTTTCTGTCGGTCATTGTCTGGAGGAGTCGGGGAGTGGGTGGATTATTTAAAGGACACAAACCGTACTGAAAGGTAACTCAAACCCTATACCTGTTGGTTGGGTTCGTTTTCACACAAACCCAACCGAAGGTTAACCCAAACCTTTTACCCGTCGGTCAGGTTCGTTTTTACACAAATCCCACCGAATGGCAAATGGCCCTTTACCCGTCAGTCAAGCTCATTTTCACTCAAACCTGACCAAAGGGTAACTAAACCTTTACCCGTCAGTCGAGTTCGTTTTCACTCAAACCCCACCGAAGGGTGACCCAAACCCTTTACCCATCGATCGGGTTTGTTTTCACTCCAATCCCACCGAAGGGTGACCCAAACCCTTTACCCATCGATCGGGTTCGTTTTCACTCAAACCCCACCGAAGGGCGACTCAAACCCTTTACCCATCGGTCGGGTAAATGGTTTGGGTTTGTTAAAACCTTTGGTCAGGTTTTAACAGAAACCTGACCAAAGGGTAACCAACCCTTTATCCGTCGGTCGAGTTCGTTTTCACTCAAACCCCACCGAAGGATGACCCAAACCCTTTACCCATCGATTGGGTTTGTTTTCACTCAAACCCCACCGAAGGGTGACTCAAACCCTTTACCCGTCGGTCAGGTTCGTTTTCACTCAAACCCCACCGAAGGGTGGCCCAAACCCTTTACCCATAGATAGGGTTTGTTTTCACTCAAACCCCACCGAAGGGCGACTCAAACCCTTTACCCGTCGGTCGGGTTCGTTTTCACTCAAACTCCAACGAAGGGTGACCCAAACCCTTTACTTGTCGGTCAGGTTCGTTTTCACTCAAACCCCACCGAAGGATGGCCCAAACCCTTTACCCATCGATCGGGTTCGTTTTCACTCAAACCCCACCGAAGGGCGACTCAAACCCTTTACCCGTCGGTCGGGTAAAGGGTTTGGGTTTGTTAAAACCTTTGGTCGGGTTCTAACACAAACCCGACCAAAGGGTAACTCTAACCCTTTACCCGTCGGTCAAGTTCATTTTCACACAAACCTGACCGAAGAGTACTAACCTTTTCCAAAGAAACCTTTATCCATCAGTCGGGTTTGTTTTCACTCAAACCCCGACCGAAGGGTGGCCCAAGCCCTTTACTCTTCAGTCGGGCTTGCTTTCACACCTTTACTCTTTTGTACCCAAGATCAGAACTTCCATCTTTCAAATGGCCTGCCGTGTTTTTCTTGCGTGGAGCATTCTATGTGGAACGGATCAACCCCTTTGATGTATTCGTTTGTTACCAATTTCCTTGAACTCATCCCATGACTTCATATAACCTTGAAGTATGGCTACCGGAAGTAGCAAACCACATTTCCTGGCGTTGGATTCACACTCCAGTGCATCTTGATATCCACATTCCCTGCCCATCGGAGGCCATCTGGTGTCGTCGAAGTCTCCATCTTGACAAAAACTGTTCGGTTTCGATATCTTCCCAGTCCATATTTCATGTAATGTCGACAAGGCCTTAAATTCTCAACCATGAGCTCAAAACAATTATTCATCAACCTTAAAAATGGTGAGGATGCAAGTGGTGACAGTGGAAAGAAAAGACTTCCCTTTAACAGGAAGGCTAACTTCAGTTATCAAATATTGGTTAAATGTAAGCTGAAGCAACAACTCATACTGAATATGCATGCAGTGACAGTGGACAGGAAAAGCTTCCCTTTAACAGGAAGACTTTCCCAAATGAAATCTTCCTTTTAACAGGAAGACTTTACAAAAATGTACCAATTATTTAAATTGGCTAACAGTTAAGTAAGCTAAATTAATGCCTCATATTGAGGATGCATGTAGTGACAGTGGAGAGGATAAACATCCCTTTAACAGGAAGAACCCTCCAGCAGAACCAGAAGTTGACTCTGTATGAAAGGCCCAGCTGTCACTACCCCCGGGGGATTTGAAAGGACAGAGTAAAGAGAGAGACAGAAAAAGAAAAGGCACTCCAGGAGTATTTCTATAAGAGAAAAAAAGTTAGCTGTAGTACAAACTCCTTTGGTGGCTTAATCTATGAGAAAAAAAACCTCATAGATGGTGCACCAAAAGGTCCACCAGTAGCTTACTCTAGGAGAGAAAATGAGTTAAATGCAGACTTAAAACACTGAAGGACAGGTCCCAGTCAATCCTCTCTTCAGCTGAAAACCTGAAAAAAAAAAAAGGGATTACAGTGTGAACATTACCTCTGTGACCTCCGGCCTGCAGCTCCAGGTGATCTCTCAGTCGTCCATCGTCGTCCAGAAGAAATTAAGTCGCATGATGAAATTGCACGAGGTCGCGTGTTGTTTCGGCGCAAAAATTAATCGGTTTTCATGTTTAAATTGAAATTGTTGAACGTAAATTAAATTTGTTTGACTTATTGAATTATTAAAGTATGGGCCCTGTCTTGAAATATGTAGATTAAAGTTCAAACTATATATTAAGTAGGTACAAAAAATGTTTAAAAATATATGTATGTTGAAATGTAAAGACCATATTTTCACCAAAAAAAATTAATATTCATCAGAAAGACAAATATTATTGTAATGCAGCTCTGTCAATGTCAAAATAGCCACATTAAATTAGTACTAATAAGTAGGTATGTCAACAATGTTTATTAAGCCTAAACTGAATCACTTCCTATAGCCTTTAAACTGAAATCCTTGACAGCCATCTTTCTTTCACAACACTAGTGACTTTAAACCAAGAACTTCAGATTATATATCAAATTCTAGTTACACCTAAATCTCCACAGGTCACAAAACCTCGGCAACTGCTTCAAACAGCACTAAAAAAAAAACAAAGACTGAAGGATTTACAACAGCAGAATCCTTCTCAGCTCATTGACTCTGAGCAGAGAATCAAACCAAACCAGCACACCAAGAGGCCTAGCGTTGGCCTTCAACAAACATTAGCATCAGCAGCGTAGCATAGCAAAACCCGCAGCTCCTACCCTGAGAGGTCTTCTGGACCCGCCATTGGAACAGTTCTTTACAGACTTAAACCTTTGACGGGTTGGGCGGATCCGCCAGGCACCTTGTAGGGAATCCTCAGCTTGATGGAAGCGATCAACAGCTTGATTGTAGTCTATCCATAATCGATCAACTGCTAGCCATCCTCAGCTTGATTGTAGTATATCCATAATCGATCAACTGCCAGCTCCAGATGCCATTATTTCTCCTCAGCTGTTTCAGGGACGCCAGCAGCCAAACAAACCACCACTGAGAGGTCACGGTCGGTCTCTGGTTTGCTGCTCTGTTTCACAAAAAATGGCTTCAATAATGTAATCTAGAGGGGACGGGGACAAACAACTTAGAATAAGGATTCCCGAAAATAACTTACCGAATAACCAACTCAGCGATTTCAAACATGGCGCCCCCGCGGCCTACTCGTCAAACTAGGCCTCGATCAAGACTGACACGATTTTAGTTGAATCAGTCGCTAGGCTGGGCGTCCACCCGGATTCCTCATCTTGGGAGATCAGGAAATGTCTTTTTTAATCCGGGTTCCAAAATTCATGAATGTCAGACCGCCAGTTTCGTGTCTCCTTGCGCTCAGGTGCGAGCCGCGCCTTTTTTTTAAAAACACTTGCGTCAAAGCTGCGTCATATTTCTGTCCAACATGGCGCATGCGCCTCACGCTCATTAATGACAAACATGGCGCCATTCGCCTCGGTTGCCAGATTTGACAGTTTCCAAGGTAAAACCCGTAAAACCCGGCCAGCTGCAAAAAACAGTCTAAATCACAGCCTCTAATAAAACTCATATTAATAGCGCTGTAAGTTTTATCCATAGTCTATGTCTAATATACTTTTAGAATAATTGAGAGAAACAGCAACATTTTATATTTATTTTTTATAATGTAGGACTGAATCATTTTTTAAAGTTTTCAAAATGTAAATTTTTCTAAGAACAAGCCAGTTTCTAATACAGCTTCAGAAAGACTTAGAGAAACAGTAAAAAATTATTTATATACAACTACATCCCTACACTTTTAACCCTAATCCGGGATTAAAATAAGGATAAACTTCCTTTTTCTTAGATTAATTTATATTTTCAAAGCTTAATACTAAACTGCTGCTCCAGTGTGACCTGACTCTTATGGAGAGTGAAGAGTGACAAGAATGACAATAACAAATGACAATATCTCTTATGAAATAATTATTTAAATGTGTCATCAATTTATTAAAACTCTTCACTCTCCATAGATTATGGGTCTTTTCATCCATCTTCAAATAATATAAGTTTATTCATAAATCGCTTATTTAAAAAAGTATAATAAAGCTTTCTAAAATACTTTTTTCTTTAATTGTGAGTAATTTATGCAAATATAAGTCAACAAATCGTAACTCTTCAGCTTGGATTTAATTTAAATGTAAATCATAAACTTCTTGCCGTTTTGATGTTTCTGAACTAACTGAACTGTGTTTCCTGGTCAGAATCCAGAGCTGTGCAGATTATTACCAACTTCAGCTGTGATCTCTACAGAAACAGAGACACTCGGCCTTCAGCAAACCACCAGTCAGATACGATGCAGCTGAAACACTTGCTGTTTCTGCGCCCTCGTTGATCCTTTCTTTGCTTAGTGTGTCAAATTAGCCATAGGAAAAGCATTATGTTTATGTACTTTCACTGTGACATCCACTGATAACACTGACAAGACGAAAAAATCCAAAGTATGAACAAGGCATTTCTAACAGCTCATGAGAAACTTCTTCTGTGAAAGAAAATATCTGCTTTAGTGTAGACTTTGAGCTGTGAAGATGTGCAGAAATGACTAATTGGGGAGAAACACAAAGCTCCTTAAATCATTTTTAGATTGAGACTAAACCCTTTAGGGGGAAAATTTGATATTTTACTATAAACCACCATTAAAGGGAACAAATGAGTCAATCATTTGTTCCCTTCAACTTGAGGGGGACTATTGTGAGACAAATAGCAGAAGACAGAGCTGTTGCAGGTATGTTTTGAGATTATACAGTTCTTGATTTAACTGTATAAACATCCATTGATTGGCAGCAGAATCGCATAATGGGCTGTGACGTCCAGCAAATCAGACGGATCAAAAGGTGATCCAGAAGTCTGTGGGAATCCAGATCCTGGTGGAGATAAAGCGACTGAGTGAAAGCATGAGTGGTTGTGTGGGCTCTAACATGATGACGCTCAGAGCTCTTCCCCCCTGGAGAATAATGGGCTGAAAAGTGGAGGGACTGAACACAAGGAAGGCGCACACAGAGAGCGGCACGGCTTTTTCCTGAAGCAGCGGCGTCTCCCACTCGCCCTGTCTGTGCGCACAGAATGAATATTTTCTTCAACTTGAGGGGGACTATTGTGAGACAAATAGCAGAAGACAGAGCTGTTGCAGGTATGTTTTGAGATAAATTACTTTTATTGTCGTGCGTGCAAGCAGAAGTTGCTGCAGACTTGTGGCTTTATAACTATTATTGAATCACAAAGATGAAACAAATACAAACTTGTAATTTGTGCGTCGGTTCTGTTTTGGGGATGTTTTTGATTAAATCTGCGTTTAAATGTTTTACTGTTGCATTTACGCAGTAATATTTCTTGATGTAGAACCGTAGTTGCACTTTCCATCTTTACCACCAGATGACTGACTGATGTGGGCATCGTTTGAATTTAATGGAGCAACACTGATATTTCACTCTGTTGCAGTAACAAGAGGAAGCAGGGTTTTTTTCATACAAGAATCGAGATGAGTACTTAAATGAATAGGGACAAAGATTTACGGCAATAATGTAAGGCTAACTCATTCAACTAAAAGCCCTTTTATGAAAGAATCCCTCTCAACATGAAACGCGACAATTTCCTCAGCAGAAAACGCACTACGTCAAGGTTGTCCAGTAGATGGCGAGACTCCAGCGAGTTGCTTCAGGTTGGGAAATCAGCAGCTTTACCCGAGCTGTGACTGTTCAGGGGAGGATGCGGACAGGGATGCATGAAAACCGGGAGGACAAGCCGCTTTCATGACGTCCCTGTGTGAGGCGCAGAGACAACATGGCAGAGGACTCCAGCGGAGAAAGCAAAAAGATGCGGCTCGGTTTGCAGCTGCTTTTCTAGATCAAGCGCGGTTGTTATATAAGCGTCACGCAGAGAATGCGAGCTAATTGGAAAGAAGGGAAATGGGGAGATCAAGTTTTAACCTTCAGCACGTGGACTAAAAATAGCGTTAGGTTAACACGAATCATCCCTCCGCTAAGTTATGTAGTTCGTCAACAGTAGCAAACAAAGTTGTTGCTAAGCGACGGCGAAGTCTTGACCCCGGCGGCGCATTGGTGGGTCGCGTATTGATATTTAAATTAACTGTCAGGTGTGCAGGTAAAAGCGGTAACCTTTAGGAAGTGCGTCAACCAATCAACTTTGAGTGCTGGGATTATTTTATTTATTTATTTATTTTTTCAACTAAAACCAAACCTGCTAACGCACCATGCCGGTCTGTATGTAAATATGTAAAACTGAGCGTTTCTTTTTGTGAGAAGGATTAACGCTGGATTTGAATGAACCGAATCTTTAAGGTAACCCCGCTGGACTGAGCTCCGGATCTGGATTCCTCCCCCGTACCTCAACCATCATGTAACTGTCATCTTTTAGACATGGCAGATCATTCGCTGGGATGTGTTGGTGGAAAACAGACTGCGTTATGGAGGCAGTGGTGTATGCACAGTTTATTTAAAGTAGGTTATCTAAACCGAACCTGTGTTTAGGATGATGGGACCTCGGATTAAAACGGGGACACTTCTAGGGGAAAACCTTTAGGTAAACAAAGTTGCTCTAAAATCATTATGCATGTTTTCTGGTGTTTTATCTGGCACAACATTTCCGAGATAGGCGTCTGTATTACTAAATATAATCTGTTTCTTTCTTTTATTGACGTTCGTTTTCCACAGAAAGTAGAGCATAGAATATTTCCTTGTAGACTACAATAAATGTATTCATTTATTTTTCTTTATCTTTATCTTTAAAGGTTATCTTCAACCTTTACAAAGTCATTCATTTTCATTGCTAAAATTGAGAAATACTTTTTAAAAAAATGTGTGGGAAAAAACATGGACAAGGTGACATAAAATGTAATCAAAACTTGCTGAAGAATAGGAATCAAATCACAATGGCTACAAGGAGAGTAGGGATATCTTGAATTTGGGTTCATAAAATGAAACTTTTTAAAGGAAGTTTAGGTTCTCTGAGAACAGTAGCTTGAAGACTTAACAGACAAGCATACTACCCAGGAGTTTAAAAGCACTCTCTTGATGAGCTCAGTTTGCCTGTAATTTACTGCAGTAGTTTATAACTGCTGGTGATTAAAGAATGTGATTCAATTATTCAGGTAGAAACAATTTCTGCATTGTTGCTGGTATGCATCTGAACATCAGCACTCCTCATGCAGTGATTGCACAATCTTTGCTTTAATCAGTGTTTACTTGTGAGCATGAACATCAAATTATATTGTAAAATATGGGAGCAAATTTGGAAGATAAAGAGAATTAAACATCTACCGCTACTGAGTGTCACCATCTACTTTAGGTCCTATTTAAGCCAATTATTTATGACACTACATTGATTTAATGAACTATTCATATTCAATGCTTTTTCTTTAGATAGCAGAAACTACATACTGACTAATAAGGCAATTTGAAGGGTTTAAACCTTTATTGGAAACAGTCCCTGAGATGCTGCTCTTACAAGTGGCAAGAAGCAACATCCATGTGTCTTCATGTTGCAGTGCTATCAGAAGTCACAAGCATTACGCTAAAGTTGTAATGCTGGTCAAAGATTTCAACTGTATTTTTATTTAAATTTTTTTTTTTAGGATTTTGGTGAAAGTGATGCAGCGCTGTTATGACACTTCACAAGCTAATTAAGATTCTTTTCATTTTACATTTTTAAAAATGAGTTAGCAATTGTTATATTTGCTGTTGTTCAGAGATGCTTGTAAGGTTGAAACTGTGCAATAACACTGTAGCTTTAAAAACATAATTCTGAGGACAATTCAGTCACACTCCATAGCACAGCATGCCTTTCTGCAGTTAGCTTTGGCCCAAAATGATCGCTTCAAATTGATGCTACATATGTGGAGGCTGAAATGGAATTTAAAATGGTCAGGCCTCTGCAGTCAAATGTTTTCTGTCTTTTTCTTTTCCCTACTCAGATACGGAGAAAAAAAAAGTGTGGCCCTCTGCAGGTAATTGTTGTACTCACAAGCATGTACAGAGTTGCATGATGGCCTGACTGTTGCGTCCCTGCTCGAGTCATCTGTCTCAGCCATGGCATTAGATGTTTCAGGTTGTCTATTCCTTTAAATCCAATATTACTTAATCCTGGTGCTAAACTTGTTTCCAAAAGGAGAGAGTTTTTCTGATAGCTGAATAGAAACCTGTCATCTTCATCTGTTTACTTCCACTGAGCTCATCCACATTTCCAGCATTAATTGTGTTTGTAGTAAAAGGGCTTTCTGCATCCTTTTTCTCTGTAGCTGCACTTTCATTCCGCAATTATCCAAAAGAAAGATCAATTTATCAATTTGCTTCATCATTCATACATGGGCATGACTCACGAAACTCTTTTTATGTCATAAATGTGTGATTTAAAAATACTTTCCACCATGAAAAAATGGAAAGCACAATGCCGATTTATTAATATATCACACTTTGATGATTTTTAGGTTTCTTGGCTCTTTAATCTGATCATATTTAGTCCTTGATGTTGTGTTTCCCTAAAATGTGTCTTAAAGATAATTTTTTCTACAGATGTTGTATCTGACAAGTGTCATAATGTTTTTAACTATTCTTTTCAGAATGTACAGTACAAGCTACAGCCAGCATTTTAAATAGCTTGGTTTAACATGCAGCAAATTTATTTTCATATGATGACAAAGTTAAGTTAGTTTGAAAGAATTGCGGCTTTTAAAACATAATTTTAAGCATATCTGCCGCTTTTTACAGATATCAAATTAGGCCGCACAATATTAAGAAAACGATGATCATATCACTTATCAAATTAACCCACATTTTCATCCATAATCTTTATTTTTCAGTATTTCCTTCAGTCTCCTGCAGTTTTATGATCATGATTACAAAGAGTTATATTTGTTGTGGGCATAAAGGGCAGAAAAAGTCCATGTATGACTTGAAAGCATCCATTAAATAAACCTCTAAAGAATCGGTTGGTTTTTTACCCTCTTAAATAAAGGGGAGATTTCCACATTGTGTTAATTTCTCTTTATAGTTTTCCAGTTTGTTTTTTTTTTTCCCCACAACATTTATTTGCTGATCTCACTCTGCCCTTCCTCTGTCAGGACTTGTTAGGGTCTTTGTCAGCACTGATGAGGGAGATCATGTCTGGTGATAGTAGCCCACAGGGCTGCCCACACTGTACTGTGATGACCACACAGGAACACAAACACTCATAGTGCATAGATCTGGATGATTAACCTACTGTTTGCCTAGTTAGTGATTGAGCAATGAATGAAAACAAAAGCGATAAAGAAAGTCCCACAAATACGAATCTGTCTCAATATATTCAGTGTGACAGCTCATATATTGGGTAGGTGTAGAGTTTAGGTACAACAGAAATAGGTGTCCTATTTTTGACATTATTTATTTTTCCCCATTTGCTTCATAAGCAGAAAATAGGCTTAGAATCCCCTTGATATGAGGATTCCACCTTACCATGTTTCCAGAAATTAAATCCTACTCTAGGGTGGGTTTAATAAACATGTTCTCTATGTAGATAATGGCCAATTAACCCCTCCAGCGTTGCTGCTTTCCTTGTCATCAGAATGTACACCATAAACCATACAATTGCATTTCAGTGTGTCAGTATAATTCTTCTCGGTTTGAGGAGCAGCAAACTGAGAGAGACAGCGAGAGAGAGCTTGCTTACCTCTGGGCAGTCTTTAACTGAGAAACAGTTTATGTAATCATATGGTATTCCTGCAAAGTCCTAAAGAAGTGAAAGTTCAATAATCATCTTTGAATCCTCTTGTTCATGTTTCTCCCTCTTCTGTTTCTCTCATTTCTTGCTTTAATCCCCCCGACAAGAGGCAATCATGAGTCCTCCACGCCGATCATCAAGTTCCCATGGCGACAGGTAATTTCCTGAAGCATTTCCCAACATGTGACTCTGATGTGCTAGGAACAGTAAAGAGCACTGTTTTGAAGTCAAAACTGTAGACAGACATTATTTTTTTTATGATTTTCTGTAAATGAACTAACACTTTGTCCACTTTTATGGTAGGGCAATGGTTTGGTGTTTTGAATAAAATCCTGATATTGCATCAGTATATTCAGTTGTTTCATGAAAAAAGTATAATACAGTATGCTATTCTTGAGAAACAGCCAACAGAAACATGTTTTTCCACAGCGTGATCTATTTTAATCTTTATTTTTCAGTTTTGTTGCAGATTGGGTAGGGTGAAAAACACTGTAATATTCTGGGAAAGGTATTCATACCTTTTGAACTCTTCAAGATTATGTAATATTACAAGAACAAACCTGTATTGTTTTCATATTTTATGTGACAGTTCAACTCAAAGTAGTGTATAATTGGGAAGTATAAAGAAATTGCTACATTTGTATTTATCTCCTTTACTCTGTTTTCTCAAAATCAAAACAACAGTTTTCAGAATTCACCCAATTATTAAAAAATTCCTCCTTCATGTAATTTAATCTCAGTCTGAATACTACCGATTTCCAAAAGCCTCCCATGTTTATTAGAGAACGTAAGTGAACAAACACCATGAAGACAAAAGTGAACAGTTAGGTTGTAAAACTATATCTAAGGTGATCCGCTTCTCACAGAGCACTGTTCAATTCATCATTTAATATGGAAAGGACAACTGATAACCTACAAAGACAGTAAGTTTTCTTTTACACAAGCCATTTAGGAGAGACAGCAATTTATTTGAAGTGAAACAACCGCTGCTTATCTCCCTCAGCACACTTTCCCCGTTGTTAAACAGCATCACGGTCAGGGCTGACAGGAAGACGGATGGAGTTAAATACGGAGAAGAAAACCTGTCAGAGACAGCAAAACATACGAGACCAGAGTGGAGGTTCATCTTCAACAGTATAACAACCCTAAACATGCGGGTTTAAATAATTTATGTGGCCCAGATGAAGGCCAGAGCTAAATTCAACTGCAAATGTCTAAATACTCTCCATCTGCAGTGACTCAATCTGAAATATTTTGTGAAGACTGAGCAGAAATGTCAGTCTTCAAATGTGCAAAGCAGGTAGACAAACAGTGTACCTGAAAAGACTTGGAGCTGTAATTAAAGTGAAAAGGGATTTCTAGAAAATATTGACTCAGGGAGGCTGAATACAAATTCATGCAACACTTTTCAGGCTTATATGTATTGTATATTTGAAAACCATGTGTCATTTTTTAAACTATGCACTACTTTGTGCCAATCTGTTACATAAGATTCTAGTAAAATACATTGAAGTGTATTTGCTTAACGGTTAAAGGACTAATAATACTTTTACAAGGAGCTTTAAAACCTCCATTTTCTCATGAAGATTCTAATCATCCTAATATATCCAACTTTGCATCTTACTAGCACATAAGGTTTAAGTGTAAAATTATACTAAAATGTCACTGTTGCTCTACAAAATCTTACATGTTGATGGAACAGGTGCTGCTCTGCTTCTTGTTGTGCAGGTCCTCCTCTGAGACCCTGCAGAAAAACAATAGCAGCAACTCTGGTGTTATTCTGGATATCTCGACTCTTAAGATGGCAGATGTGGACACAGAGGTGCCTCCTCTTCCACCTCGCTACCGCTTCAGGGACCTGCTGCTGGGGGACCAGACGTTTCAGAATGATGACAGGTAGCAGGAAAAGCTTGTATTTACTGTGCTGTAACATCTGATTGCTTGTCATGGGATATTTCTAGACCAGCCTCTGTGCACCAGTGTATTCTTCTCTCCTAGGACGAATATATTAAGTGAGGTTCACAACACTACTTGTTCTTTCTTTTTTATTTATGGCTTTGCTACATTTTCCATGATTAGTTTTTCTTATGAGCCCTTAGAGACAGCAGCAGGACCTTATCATTTGGTTTTATGTGTAGTTAAAATAAAACATAGAAAGTAAACAGAGCTGTAAGAGGTATCATTGGGGAACAGGGTCTTACTATTCTTCAAACATTGACTGCTGTACACTTAATATTTGTAAAATGGCATTAGAGAAATTAACTTTTTGGATGATTTAACAAACCTTCTCTAATTACTTTTCACATTTTGAAATCTTTTTTGTGCTTGAAAGACAGAGAATTAACCACAATGAGTTCTGTATTAAAGCAATCTGTCCTTGAAACAACAAAGCCATAAACCGAACAGACTTAGCTGAAAAAGCTAGAAAAACCAGACTGTGACTATTTTAATTTTTTTTCCTTTTTAATATGAATTCTTTTAGAGCAGAAAAACATTTTGCTTGTAAGCTATTATGCGCCACAGTTACTAGTGCTGAGGACTCTGGGAGTCTTTTAACACTGGGAGGATTTTTTGTGAGTGCTGCTGTTGGGGAGGCAGACCAACAGATGCTGTTTATGACCCATGAGAGGAAGAATTAGCCTGAACCGCTGCTGAGTACCCTAGAACCTCTCCATGGTGCTGAAATGAAGTAATTTCACTGAAGGATCAGCAGTTGCTGTTTCTCTGGTTGTAGTGTGAGAAAACAGAAGACTGCTGTGTCGCTGTTATTGTTTTGGGAAGTCCAATAAACTTTCTGCGCTACATGTTTTATATATGTTAACTTGTACTTTAATCTACTAGCTGGATATGACATAATCATAAAAGAATGTTGCCTCATGGACCAGTGTGAGCAGGTCTGCAGGTCTGCACCAGAGGAACAACTAAAGAGAACATATCTCAACTGAATACCTCATTTAGGCTTTTTTCTGGTACAGATTTGGTACTTTTAGTTACAGTTTGTTTGAGATTTCTTTCTTTTGCATCTCCTTTATGATCTTTTTGAATCATCCATCATTTGTTTATAATACAAAGCTGGTTGGTGATATAATAATTATTATTAAATTAAAACAAACACAAAAATAATTTGGCATAATAAGCATTACCAACTGTAAAAATATAGCTTTGTGTGTTTTCTCTTTAAATTAGACCCTTATTTTAATTAACTGAGATTTCCAAATGACTGCCACCATTTTTTGTGACAAACAAAATTGTACTTTTCAAAATGATAGAACAGAGGACTTTGCTGTAATACATTCAGCTTTCTATCTGCTAATGCATAATTTGAAAAGCTGAACATCAGGTTTGTTTGTTCTCAACAGAAGTCATGTTGCAGTAAAGACACTGTGATTTATTTTAGGCTTTCTGAGCTGAATGAAAAATAAATATGATCAGATTTCAGTTTGAGTCAGAATATTTGTAAGTAAATATACGATTCTGTTTACCAGCTCTGCCGCTCTCATGCCTATGTGTGTTCAGTCTCTGTGTCTCTGGGGCTTTGTGCTGCAAATTGTTGCCAGTAGGTTTTCTATCAGTGCGAGGCCTTTGTCTGCACATAGCATCTAGAACGGCAGGGCTTTTGACCACCCCTCCCCCACAAATGGTCTTTTTGCTTTCCCAATAGGTCCAGTGATTTCTCTGTTGGCAGGTATATTCTCTCCAGTGGTGCCTGCCAGTTTTTTCTTTAATGTTGAAACATTTATCAATGGCTTGAATGTAGGGTGGATAATTCAACAGTTTATACAATATAAACTGTATAAACTTTATACTGTAAACTTTATACAGTTTACAGTAGAAAAAATCTGGTATTTATTTGAACTGACTGTTTTATTTATGCTTTGTTCCGTGTTGTATATATAACTATTAGAATATTGTGATTATTTTGCTCATATGAACGCTTCCTCCTATTGGTTCCTGTTTTTGCTGATCACTTTTGAGCTCCAAAGTGTAATTAAAGCTTGTTGCTGGGCTACCAACAAACGACTGGTTGAGAAAATGCTGGCATCCACATATATCTGTATGTGTATGTGTGAGTGTATGTATGCTGGATGCAACCACAGACCTATACCATTCTCGGACATGGACAAAAATTGCATTACAGAGGAGACGTTGCTTCCTCAAATCAAATAAGCTCAGTTTCACATGCGTATATGCAGGAGTGGGCAGTTTCCTAATTCCTGAAGTGGAATTTCAAACCATAACACCGAGCTTGACAGACAATATTTTTTATTTGATTGTGTCTATGCACATTAATTGTGATGCTAATTTATAGTTTGTTTATTGTCTGTCGGATTGCAGTGCATGCAAAGAAGGAGAATCGGCAGTCCAGCTCTCTAATGGCCTTCTTCTTTTTGTCTTGTATTTATTACACTGGGTGTTGAGTAGAAGGCATAATGGCTTCCAGGTTATTATCAGGGGCAAGTGCTAGCTCACTAAGCACATCGTTATCTCTAATGGTGTTGGCAAAACATAAATACATTACTAATTCCAACAAAAAATTAAAAGCAGATACTTTCTTTACATTCCTGTTTTACATCCACTTGTTTTCACCAGTTGTGACTATAGTATTCATTACAAAGCTAACAGATCAAAGCAGAAATCTGTGGAAAAACATTAATGATCACTGCTAATTGCATAATTTCCAAGCTTTCACTATGCATTGCTCAAATCCTGACAGTTTATATCTTACAACACAAGTTAAAAATGAAACATTTGTTTTGTAATTTTGAAAGAAATGGATCTCAGGAAAACGTTGAGGTGCAACAGGGTGTCTTAAATGTGAAAGTGTAGTTAGTAACAAAATCCATGCTGCTTCCATTGACCATTACTCTGTGTCAGTCTCTAAACTCGTTAGGAAAGGGGTGCGGACTGCAGCAGCAATGTCGTGTTTAGAGACACAGATATTAAACAGTTCTATTGGGATGAGAGGTAAAACCATGGCTTCATTTTTTAGTAGAAATAAAGCTGCACATCTTATTATTGTAAAGGCTGACTGAAGAGCTGCCGGCCGATAAAGGTGTTCTCTACATTTTTCCTATTTCGGGTTAGTCTTTTCCACTTTGCCACTAACACTTACACGGTAATAAAAAATGAGCCTGCTTGGTAGTTTGCTGGTTTCATCCGTGTTTTGTATCATTGAGATTTCCATTTAAGCAACCAACAAAGAAGCTGCCTTCTCAAAACACCAGTTTCATTTTACCTGACAAACACCAATAGGATGCATTACCCATCTGTGTTGGGATTGTCCCCAAAAGAGCCCTGATTTACAATCCATTTCAAATTAGCATCTGGTCGCAATTAGAAAATAGCGCCGTTAAACTGTTTAGGCTTGTGTGAAATATCCCAAAGTTTTGCTAATCATTTCCACTCTAGCCGAAATGATTTTCTCATTTCGAAGATAACTAATTTAGTTTGCAAAGGGTAGCAGAAATTGGTGCGGATTGCAAGATCAGTTGATTATCGGACTTGTTATTGAACACCACAGTTCATATAAGTATTAACGTGTTGTTTGTTTTTCTTCTGCCTTTTCTTCTCCTGGCTTCTTGCTCTTTTTTTTCTTTTCCACTTGTGCTTGCACTTTAAATACCCTCCCCCCATTCCTCAGTCCTGTGATGTCTCATGCAAATTCTGCTTTCAACATCCTGACTGACTTTTTTAGAGGTAAACCAATGGCCTCTCACAGAAACACAGAAAAAAACACATGAAAAGTGATGTTTTTCATCTTAAACATAATATTGTCATTTCAGTGACCTAACATTTAAAAAATGGGGATTATGAACTGAAAACATGGGCTACTTATACTTACACATTTATCTGCCTTGCCAACTCCTCCCTTCTATCTCCTCAAAGAATAGAGATAAACACAATTAAATTCTGTATTGATATGGCATTATCTGATTTTAAATCACTGAGAATGTATTGTATTTGATTTGTATATTTTTAAGAACTAATTGTTGGTTGTTTTGAGAATTAGATCATGGATAGCAAATCCAGGTCAACATGCTTATGGAGTATAATCAATCTTAAAAGACCAAAGTGAACAAAAAAAAAATGTAAGGAATACAAAATAAAAATCTAATTATAATGATGAAACCACTGTTTCTTAGGACAATAAATCCATTGAATACTGAATCCTGACACTAACTTTGCAGTAGAATTCAAAATGATGTGAAGTTCAACCTTATGAAAATACAATGATCTATCTATGAAATTCCTCTGTTTTATTCCCTTTCGCTTTAGTCACTAATGTCCAACATGACCCTGTATGTACAGTATTATCTCTGAAACAGCCAGTGGTAAAGAGGGTACAGCAGCAGTTCATGTCTCTGACTGCCAGTGGCCAGGTGAGACATAATTAGTGCCAGCAGTCGGGCTCTGCCAGCTACCTGTCCTATGGGATCACTTCTAAGCAGAGATGGAGGTGATTTATATCTGCCCAGAACTATTGTGGTTGCAAGCTGGCCTGTAAAGAGGTCCAGTGTAATTGCATGGGGCCTGTTGGGGCAGTGATCCAGATTGTGAGGGCATCATTCACTGGAGGACTGTACCTGTAAATCGTGGGTTTTATTGTATGCAATTATGGTTTATCTTTGCCATCAGTTTAAAACGTTTATCTGGTTCTTTTATAGGTTGTGAGCAGTCATCCAGTTGAAAATACAATGATCCTTCCTTCTAAAACCTCTTTTTTTCTTCTTCTTTTTTACCCCAGTATTGTCCATGGGATTTGATTGTGTTGCTTTGCGGTCAGCCCTTTAAATCATGTTAGCTTCTGTCCACACAGAGGCCATATTGGGTATATCTGCAAAGGTTTTTAGTTGTTTAGGCTGTGAATCCACACAGATTCAGTGTCTTGGGAAACTAGAAACGATCATTTTTGAAACCGGGTTCCAGAGTAGATACATTTCAGAATGCTGGTTTGGCCATACCAGCCATGTCTTATTTAAAAGCAGTGACATCATAACTCCATTTCAGGCTCATCACTCTCACAAACAACAAAAATGGCAGCATTCAGTATTTTCTGTATCATTCTGTGCCAGTGTTACAGCGCCACCAATTGGCCCGGCATACCAACAACATAATTTTCCGTGCTTCATCCTGTCATGTGGACGCACATTTTTTTTCTTAATCGGTAACAAATGTATACTTTGCTTGTCTCAGTTTGTTTAAGGCCTTAGAGTGACTAATTTGTAACTCATTCGTCTAAGATGAGCGACTTCTGGATTTGACTGTATGTCAAATCATCTAAAAGATTTAATGACATTTTCACTCTTTAGCCATCATTTAAAACTTCTTGAACGTTTGTACATTTTATTAAAATTTTTTGTGCTTGACCATTCACAAGATGTTGATGGACAGATGTGAACACTTGATTATTCTGATGTAGAACGATCAAACAATCTTCAGATGACATTTCATTAGTTTAATGATCTTCTATTCAACAGATCTATGGAGATTTTCAAAACGCAGTGACCATACAAAATAGATGTATGTGAATACTTAATGCTCTTTATAGGTAACATTTAGTTTAGGGGAAAATGTAGCAAATGTGTCCATGTCTCCTCCAAAGTGTATGCTGCAGACCTTGATCACACCCCCTCCAGCTTTAGTTTCTTAGAATACTCTCCATCTGAAAGTGTAAAAAAAAAAAAAAAAAAAAAAAAAAAAGGTTATCAAAGAAAAAAAATTAAAAATTTAGCCTTGGTTTGAAATTATGTGCCCAAAGCATTTTTAAATACAAAGATTTTACATCCCTGGGCGG
>CAEFZX010016527.1:0-31476 GCA_903066825.1 Alfaro cultratus | reverse complement strand
GCATGTTTTAGTTCTGTCCCTGGTTTAACGCACCTGGATCAAATGATGGCTCATTAGAAGGCCTGAGAAGAACACTGGCATGCTGAAAAGGCTGTTGGTACTACCAGGGGGAGAACAGAAACGTGCAGGATGCCGGCCCTCGAGGACCGACTTTGGGGACCCCTGGTCTACATTATTTTTCCTTTTCTTTAACAGAAAATGTGAATTTGCTGAGCACAACAAGCCCACCAGCCTCACTGCTTTATATGAGCCTAACTTACAGTGAGGCTGAAGTGCAACTACAAATGAATAAACACAACAGCAAAGCTGTAATACCTAAGCATAATTATAGATTAAGAAAACACAACATTAACAAAACAGTGAGAAACATTGCTGATTGAAGGACATCACTTTAGAAGTGGAAGTAACTTTTACAGACATTTTTAGTTTATATCAGAACCCCAGTTTGAAATGCTATAATGAATATTAGATCATGACAGCCAAACACACACTATGAAACAAGGTATTGTCACAGTCATAAGGCCTAAATGTGGGAAAGATCCAACTCTTCTGGATGATTTAAAACCTGCAACACTATTAAATAATGATTACAAACTCCTGTCCCACATTTTTGCTAACAGATTAAAATCCGGCACATCCCAAATTATTTCTGACAGTCTGGATTTCTAAAAGTACATATTCACCTCATTTCGGACCTGATTGGCAACACCCACTGAGGTTGAAAATGAAGGTTTTGAATTATTTTTAGACTTCTAAAGCCTTCGATCTGATAAGAGCATGAATTTATGTTCAAACCTTTATGTCAATTTCGGTTTGGAAAAAAATAAATAAATAAATTAAACAAAAAAAAAAAAAAAAAAAAAAAATATAAAAATAAAAATAAAAATATATATATATTTATATTAAAAAACATTTTTAGGAAGATACAAACAGCTCAGCATGTTTGTATCCCGAATCTCGCAAAGATTTGAGATCGACAGTTTTCTATCAGTCCATCTTCTCAAACAACCTGAACGAAGTTTCTAAAATTCTCTAATTTGTTGAAGCATTTTCAAAGGCTTCAGGTCTTAGATTCAGTTTAAACAAATGTGAAAATTTGCCTTTAATAGACTGTCATGTATCTACCGGTTTTACTAATCCTGTAAAATCCAATGTCAAACATCTAGGTGTGTATATAAATAAAAAAAATAAGTCAGAATTAGAAATGATTGACTTCAAAAATTAAAACTAATTTGAATAAGTGGACACAGAGATTTTATATTTACACATAAATATATATAAAAGTGGGCTGATGAGTGAGAGATTGGGCAGGAAATCATAAGATCTTGTATCTTCTACCTGCTCCTGTTTAAGCAAATAATGTAAAATTGCATGTCAATTGGGCATCATAATTTGTTTTATTTTCTTATTCTTGTCTGTTTGATATAAATAGAAATATTTCTCACCAAACTGGAGAGTATTTCTAGGCTTATCTACCCTGCAGATACACTAGCAACACCCAGTTCAGCTATCAAATCTATTAATTGGATACATTTTGATTTTATATGGATGCAAAAAACCCACTATAAATCATGACTCTGGCAACCAGCCCATGCTTAGCTGCCACTGGCCTATAGGAAGAGATCATACAGTCATTCACATCAACCACAAGTAAAATAAAGAGGCACTTCAGCTCTTATAGTGCATCATTTTATTGTGTTCTCAATAATCGTCACAGGACTCGTTTTACATTAACAGGGAATTTGTCTACTTCCAAACAGAGCGCCTTCCCTTCGGCTTCCACGCTCGACACGCTCCTGACCTGAAGTAAAGGTCAGGAGCATGAAGGCCGTGTGACGTTCCTGGATCTCCTGATAATTCAGTCCCACTAGAGGCAGCTCTGTGATTATGTGGAAGTCAGGGGGAGCAGGGATGTACTTTCAATTCACCTGTAGACATTGATAATAATTATACCTAGTTAAAAGTATAATTTACAGAGTATGTACAAGCATTTATCATTCTTTGCTACCACAAAAAACAAACAAACTAAAAAAACCCCATACCATCCATTTCCAAACTGCTCCACACCGAACGTTTAAATTACAGAAGGTTTTCACACTCAGCAACGTGTCGCAATGTGCAAAGAGTCGGAGTGACAAGACCGGATGACACGGCAGAAATAGTCTACATGTAAACAAGCAACAGAGATGAACCAGATTGTTTTAGTCACACATGCTGATGATAGAAAACAGTTAAAAAAAAAAAAAAAATTATAATAAAAAAAAAGAAAAATGGACATCAAAGAAAACGTAGGCATCAAAGGCATGCAGCAAAGCATCTCACACTGAATTTGGATGGGCTGCTGAGATTGGGTTTGAAACGCCTTCATTAGCTTAGCTAGAGCTAGCATGACTGTGGGAGGTCAGCTTTGTGCTTTATGAATCCGTTTCATTGTTTTTATACTCAGAACAATGACGGCGTATTATGGAACAAGAGCATCATGGAGTTTGTGTTTCAGTGTTTTCTCCTGTAAAGCAGGCATACGGTATTTTCACCAGGCTTTTTAAATTACACTGTTTATTTGTGATGTGAGGCGCCATCAGCATTAATGCCACAGCATTAAACTCTTTATTGCACAGACGCATATACTTTCTATCAATTACTTTATTATTATTTTTTATATAGTACTTCTTGTAAACCACTGAATGTGAATTATTGGACCAGTGAGGAAAACTTGAAGCTTTGATTTTTTGTTTGTTTGTTTACTTGAAATGGAACGAAGACCACAAGACATGTTGGAAAGTGAATTTTCAGACATGTGCTTTTAAATAAGATGATTGGTCTAAAAAATAATTTAAAAAAGCCAGTCAGAAAAACCAGCCGACCTGCAGTGAACGGTGGCAACATTTATTCTCCACTTTGGTGATGCTCTACTTTTTTGTATGCCTTTTATAAAATCCAAATAAAACACAGCTCTTCTGTAGTTCTGTTCTAGTACTCTTATGTTTTTAATGAACCGAGATAGTTTTCCTGTTGCCCGTCTCGGTGTTGAAGGGGTTCACCACATCCAAACCCACGTGGATGCAAACTGCACTAAAACACCGCAGGACAAACAAAACCATTAGGAAACAAGCAAAACAACAACAACAAAAAACCTCTTACATAACAAAATGACAGACTTCATGTGCTGATATTCGTCACTCTAGCCACTGAAAGTGCTACAGAGGCATCCAGCTGTCTGTCCCATAAAACGTCTGCTGGGTGGCTGATATAAAACTGCTTTCTGAAGTGAGGACGGCATGCAGGCGCTGGCTGCCGTGACAGTGACCCGGCGCGGCGTCTTCAAAACGCAAACTCCTAGAACCCTTCGAGGTAGCGGAGCAACACGGAACTCAGATTTTTACTTTTCTTTTTTTTTTTTTTTTTCTCTCCTTTAAACTCGTTTGACTTAAAAAGAAGAAAAGCGGAGCGGTTTACAGCCGGGAGCGAACGACGGCCAACTCCAAACACAACAAACCCTCGGCGGATTACCGACATCGTCAACACGGATTGGCATCCAGTGACCCAATACCAGCGCCATACTGGTCCCTAACTACGGCCCCCTCATGTGCAGCTCTACTGAGAGTTTCACTGAAGCCATTTGCTTGGCATTAATTAGAATAGTAACAGCCCATAATATTATTTTTACAAAATGCAACGCACAACAGACATTGAGTAAGTTTTAGTTACTACCTCGATAAACCCTGTCGGTAATTGGCACATGTAGAACTGCTACCAGAGATATATCACAGTGCACTGTGAGCTACTGCTACATTAAATTATCACCGTCTCTGCGACGCCGTTGAGCATTTTCTGTTGAATACATGGAGGTTAAATCCCGTTGCTTTTTATGAATCTGACACACAGTGCTACACTGCACAAAAAACTAAATCCTACCAAGTCATTTCGATCTAGTTTCTTGTGCAAATATCTTAGTACACTTGAAATAAGGCGACACTAAATCACAAGTAACTTTTCAGCAAGATAAAGTAGCTAACTTTAAGTCAATAATTCCTTAATATTGATGAAAAAGTGCTAATTCCACTGGCAGATTATGTCACTTGTAACAAGGTATTTTTCCCATGTTATAAGTGAAATAATCTGCCAATGGATCTAGAACTTTTTCATCAATATTACCAATTATTGACTTAGAGCAGTGCTTGTCATGTCCAGTCCTCAGGAGCCCCTGCTCTGCATGTTTTAGATGTGCCTCTATTCCAGAACAGCTGATTCAAATGACTGCATGACCATCAAGTGGTGCAGAAGCCTGTTGATCACCAAAATGTTCAATCCAGGTGTGTGGCAGAAGGGAAACACCTAAAACATGCAGGGCAGGGGGGCGTGAGGACCGGAACTGAGAAACACTGACTTAGAGAAAAGCTACTTTATCTTGCTGGAAAGTTACGTATCGGTTAGTTTTGTCTTATTTCCAGTGTACTAAGTAGGGATTTATCGGGGCCGATTTCCTTCATTTTGGGAGTTTGGTGATCGATCGATTTTTACATGTGAAGCCGATCTTATCTAGCTTGGCAAAGGTCTAAGAATCAACCACTGTCCGCTTTTGCTCTCCGGTGAGAAAGGTTTTACTGACAAACCAGCCCACCAAGTCATGTCTGTATGTTTACAACTCAACAACCTTCTTGCTATATTTAGTGACATTTCAGACCAAAAGATTGGTATCGGCCAGTGGAACCGATTGGCCGATATCAATGTCGATTCCGATAGCTTAACCTGTTAGGCTTTTTAAAAGATCGGTAATCAGCGATTGGCCAGACAAATGAAATCGGTACACCTCTAGTACCAAGACATTTGCTTTAGAAACTAGACCAAAAATACTTAGTAAGATATTTTGTTCTTTTGCTGTGCTTGTGGTCTTTGCATGAGTCTGTCACTCCTGAAGCAGGCAGATAGAACTTGAAATGAAATGCAGGGGATGAAGGAGGGAAAGTTTGCAGAAACATAACGCCAAACAAAGTCCATGCTCGAGTCTGGATTCATCTGCAGACCAGAGACGCACAGTGTGACGATCTCATCCGGTAAAAGTCTTTACAAGGTACGGTTCGCCGTGATCCACTCACACCACTGTGCTGATGCCGCTGTGTTTGGGCTTGGTGCTGCTGCTGGGAACCTGAGACGTTGGCGTTGGCGTCGGGCCGTGGAGGTGGCCGCCGTGGGCAGAGTGGCTGCCGTGGCTGTGCTGCGAGTATGGCGGGTAGGGCGGCTGCTGGCTGTGAGACGGAGGCGCGTGGCACTGGTGTGGCGCGGGCTGCAGATGGGGCGGTGGGTGGTAGTGATGGTGGTGGTGGTAAGGCGGGGGATTCTGGGTCACGTGGCAGAACGGGACGGGGTGAGGATGGACGGGAACGGACGAGTCCGACTCTGCTCGGGCCGCGAGGTGCAGGTTAGCCGGATGCGGGGAGTGGGAGAGGAGGGTGGGGTGGGGGCTCTGGAGGCCGGGCGACTTCACCCGCCTGGTGCCAAACAGAGACCCGAGCAGGGAGGAGGAGCTGGGCAGGGAGTATCCGCTGTGACGGGACGCACAGTCTCGACCCGAAGGGGTTCTCCGCCGCATGTGAGGACTGCTAATGATGGAGCCCTGCAACGGAGAAAACAAAACGTCATGGAAACATAGGGCAAAAACGTCTTCATAACCACACAGATGCAGGAAACATGTTGAAAGGACAACTTCCCAATGCAACTGTGCACCATCTATTATTGCATAAATGGAAGAGTAGAACTACAACAGTCAGCTTCCACATATGGGTTTCAAGGTGACTCTAAGGTCAGCAGAGCAGTATGACAACATGAGTCTGAACTACAGTTAGTCTAGTCATGCAGTGAACAACCAAGCCTAATCCAACAGCCACAGCAGAATGCATGCACAATGCAGCAAGCAAACAACGGGAGCTGCAAAACTGAACAGCACAGCACACAGAAACAATAAATCTCATAGAATCTGCACACTGAGAGCGAGCAACGCAAAAGGCGGCCAGAGGCAGCTTGGCAGCAGCCGCTGACTACTTACTTCCAGATTGCTGTCTAGTGATCCTGCACTGCTGCGTCTCCCGCGCTTTCCTGCCCAGGACACGGCACATGACAGATAAGACATGCCTGGTTAAAACATGGAGGCCCACACACCCTGTCTGTCCACAGTGGGGCGATGCGGACACAGTCTGAGAGCCACGCGACTGGATAAGCAGCTGACTTTAGTCCGGGTGTTTGGGAAGCTAAGGGTCGGGGACACAACGTATTCAAACTAACGCCAGAACATGGAGTCTGCGTGAGGAAAGTGAGGGTTTGTTTGGGCGGCTACATGGCGAGCTAAGGTTCTACTAGCAGGAGACCCTCATAGCAACAGATAAGCTCCACTCAGAGAGAAACGAGGGAAGAGTTTATTCATTTTCAATATCATTTCCAAATGAGACAGAAAAATCAAACACCCCAGGTTAAGATATTGCTAATTATAGCTTTCTCGCAATGGAGCTAGCAGAATTTATTCAACTTTTCATCTTTATTTCAGCTTATAAATGGCAAAACTAGAAAGTGTGTGGTGACGCTTGTGCAGCAACATTTTTTGTTTGTGCTGCTTTGGCTTTGAAGATATTAATGAAGGTTTAAAGGTCAACCAGCCTCCACATTTCCTAAACCAAAATGACCAAAATGACCCATGTTGTAGTGGGAGACAAGAGGATGTTGTGTTCAAGGTGATGTGTGACGTTTGTGGCCTTTCACCTGGTGAAAAAGTTGTAAGTTTAATTTTTGTTGACCTGGTGGTTGTCTTGGTGATTGGTTGACCTGAATTTTATCTTGACTAAAAGAGAAAAGGAATGATGTCCTTCCAGTTCACAGTTATCCACTGTGTTAGAATTATTATGTGTTGTTCTCACTCTTACATTAGTAGTTTTTCATTTATCACTACTGTGTATGAATCAATGCTATGTTGAAGCTTTTTGACCCACATTTACAGAAAGTCTCTGCAGCCTGATTATCTCCAACAAGGAGAATGTTCTCCCCCCTTGTGAGAAGTTGCTCTCATGAGCTGGATGACCTGTGTACAGAGACAAAACTTGCTTTTCCTTTTTTTTTATCTCTCCCTTCTCTGAAAATAAAAGCCGAGCTCCAACGGAAGGTTGTCAGAACACAGGTGAGCAGCTTGTAGAAGCGGCTCGCTGTGTCTTCTCCTTTCACGAAAGCTTGGTTGAAGAACAATAAACTTTGTCTGTGGTTCTTTTTATGTAGGTTGAGAAAATACCCATCACACTGGCTTATGTCGTAATAAAATGCACTGAAGGTTGTGGTTGTGATTAAAAAAATAAGTAGAAACAAGTGAGCATTATGTATTGTTTTATCAAAAACTGTATGGGGAACAGGCAACATACCTTATTTTTTGTTCTCAAAAGCAGCTAAGATAAAAGCTCAAACCAGTCGTGTCATTTCACTGGCATCCTCACGTTTTTGTGCCGATGCTTTTCTGCAGTAAAGCATCATCTGCTGCTGCTCGCTTTGCATGATAACTGGAGAACTTTAATCCCTCCTTCTCGCTAAGAAGCTTGGATTGATCACAGTGACCTACAAAGCGGTGTTCCTCCCTCCTGCTAGCGACGCAAGCCTATTAGTGGGTGGCTTCAAGTGCAGAACACCCGAGTGTCTCGGCAGTGGCGTCGATTTCCTTCCCTGCTGCTGTACTGGGAGTCTGACTATCCAAATCTTCCTTTTCCCAAACGTCCAATGAAACCGGAGTGAAAAGTGTCATGCCCATGTTGTAGTGGGTGGAGCCGGTGTCCGGCTGGAGTATTTGCTTTTCTCCAACCAAAGAGTAGAACAAGACGGAAGCCAAGGCACTGATGTGACATTGAGACCTTACCTGCATCTGAGAGATCCCGTAGGGAGCTGCTGAGCGCGCTCCGCTTTAGGCCCTCGCCAATGGCATAACTGTCGTCCAGGCTGGCTCGGCTCAGGCTTCCGTTCCCAGTTTCCTTCTTTAACCCAGAGCACTGGGACATGCTGGGCCTCACCAAACCCTTCTGCTTCTCCAGCTCAGCTGCACACCAAACAAACACGCAACATCCGAGTGTCTGTCGCTTGGGCACCGCATGTTTAAAACGAATGAGAATATGAAGAGAAAGGACAGTAGAAAGGCACTGCTTACATTCTATCCGATACTTCTCCATCTCTTGGACTTCAGCAATAGATTCTCGCAAATCATCGGTGAACTTCTTGCGGTCCTGAGGATTGGGAGCATTGAAATTGATGAGGACCTTGATGTCTGCGCCGGGAATGGCCGAGGTCAGGCGCAGGCCGTTGGGATAATCTAAAAAAAAAAAAAAAGAAACAAAAGATCTTCATATCTAAGAGTGCTTCCTATCTGGAGAACTCCTAAATATTCCATTTTATATATTTAAACCGATTCATGAAGACAGAGAGGTAGCTGTAGCTCAGATAACTGCTGAGTGCCGTCTTTGAATGTCCACAATGTGGAACCTTGAAGCAGACGGGCGCCTGGGTGTCAGCCAAGATCAGGCCTCTGATCTTAGGGTTGAATCCTATAGTTTTTTCTAATGTTTAGCTACTTAAAACTAACCTCTGACAGGTCTGACACATCTGAGTGAATTGGAGTTGTATTTGTGGATGTATTTTAAGGCCACACCTAAAACACACTGCTTTCTAATATTTTCTCATTTGAAGAAATATGATGAGAAAAACACTTCAGACCAGTTCAAGAATATTGGAAAAGTCTCGACCAAAGAGCTTTTTCCCTTATAACCTTTAATAGCAAGAGACTGGTTCATATGTGGCACTTGGGATCGGCCAGCGAGGCATCCCACAATGCATTGGGCCACCAGCAGCAACTAACAGAGGTCAATGAAAGGAAGCTTAAAGGTTTAACCAAATATGTACAGTATAATATGTAAGGACTCAAACAATTTATCTGATTAATGGTGATAGAAATAATTGTCAACTAATCATCCTCAGAGTAGATACTATGCCACAACTATGCATGGAAAGCCTTCTCTATCTGTAAATATGGTCTATGCAACTCCTCAAGTGGCAAAGTGTGAGCTTCACCCAGTTTAAGAAAAAAAATTATATTCTATTGACTGTCTTCTTTGCAGAAAGTCAGATAAAACAGATGAGGTCCTGGTCTAGCACCGGAAACACTTTGGTGGGAAAACCCAACCTGAAGACTCAGAAGCCTAAATGTGTCCATATTTTCAGTGTTTGCATTGTGGCTGAAGTGAAACTGGAGCAGAACTGCGACTAAACATGAAACTTATTCAAATAAATAAAAACATACTTACACTGATTCTCAAATAGCAGAACTTGCATGCTGTAGAGCGAGAAGGACTGACGAAAACTGTATGTCACGGAGTTCTTTTTCTTTTGAAATATCTTGGTAACCTAAGAAAAATGAGCAGATGTGTCTTGCTGAGACTCATTGCTAAGCGGTAAAACCTTCAGTCTTAGTGTTTGTGGAAGAGTGGTTTGGCACTAGTGGACGTACCACTAGCAAGTCATTAAAGAGGAAGATCTCCCTCTGGTGCAGGCCCAGCTTCTGGAGCTTGTTGGGATCAGGTACTTCAAACAACCTGCAGTAACACACCAGCCTTCGGTGGGGTAGTGACAGCACCTGCACACGATCCGTAATCATCTCAGAGTCAAAGAGGCAATACGATATCTCTCCAGCAGACACGCAAAGATCATTTGAGAAGTATAATTAGCAAAAGCCGCCCACTGCTGCCAATTCAGCAACTTTCTCGCTATATATTTAGTGACATTTCAGTAAATCGGTAATCAGCCAGAAAACTGCAATTGGTGCAAAACCGAAGAAGAAAAATAAACAACATAAATAAAATGTTGTGTTCCATGCATCGCATCAGTCAGTTTAAGTAGGATGCCTATCGGTCCAGATGGTAACCCAGACTCTTTCACCAACCAAAGACAAGCTCCGTCCCAGACAGAATGTGAAAAGTAGACATGTACAGCGAGAAGAGGACGGTTGGTGACCCAACCTAAGACATACAGCCAGAGCCACAACGAAATGGCTTCGATCAAAGCATATCCATACATTAGAATGACCTAGTCAAATTTCAGACCTAAGTTCATTTGAGAAGCTGTCAAAAGACCTGAAGACGATGTTCACAGATGATCTCCATCAAATCTAAAGCTTTAAATACATTTACAAAGAACAATGGGCAAAAAAATTCAGCCTGCAAAACTTCAAAAATGGTGGAAACATCTACAAAAAAAGCGGTTGTAAAAATTATCGAGCCAGACATTTTACATATTGAAATGTTTTTCATATTTTTCATTTCATTCATTCCCACTCACAGTGTTGCACAACTGCTTTTTTTTGTTTTTTGTTTGGTCTTTTAGATAAAATTCTAGTAAAATACAACGAATGTTCTTTGTGTAACAGGGGCAGGATGAGACAAAAGTCCAAGGGGCATGAATGCTAACATGAGAATGCTACATCTCAACACACAGCAATAATACTTACACAGCCAAGACCTTGGTGTAAAGACCCGATCTGCAATTACAATGAAAACACATTTTAAGATTATTGAACGCGTGGAAACATTTGTGATAGATTTAGGAAAACAATACATGTTGATCAGATCAGATTTACAAATCACAGCAAACATCCTGGAATATTTTCTAGTTGTTTTTTTTTCCATAATAAAGACATTGTTATGGCCTTTTTGCAGTTCTGCCCCCGGCAAATTCTAAAAAAAATTTGTCACTGTTCCTATTTACACTTTACTTTATGCAAGTTTAAATGCATATTTCAGTATATCAGCATGAAGGGCTCTTCAGATATGATGTCTAACATTATGAAGACAATAGCTTCACATGAAGAATAAAAGCAACTTTACCGGTTTTTTCCCAACAATCAGTTTTTCCACTTTCTGAACCTGGGACACGTGATCTTCATTAGTCCTGAGCTCTCGCTTTCGAATCCGCTCATATATCCCCACCAGCATCTCTCGGGGTATGTCCTCCCCGTCATCAACACCTTTCAGAAGATGAGGAAGGGAGGTTGAGAGAGGAAGAGTTAGTTTCATTTTTATGGATTTATGAATGCAAATGAACAGCTGATTTTAGATTATTCTTGCTTTTTGCATTTTTAGCTAGCATATTTATTCATAGTTGTTTAATTTATTTTTAGCTAGCATATTTATTTTTAGTTTAATTTATTTTTAGCTAACATATTTATTTTTAGCTAGCATATTTATTTTTAGTTGTTTAATTTATTTTTAGCTAACATATTTATTTTTAGCTAGCATATTTATTCTTAGTTGTTTAATTTATTTTTAGCTAACATATTTATTTTTAGCTAGCATATTTATTTTTAGCTGGTATATTTCATTTTACCTAGCATATTTATTTTTAGCTAGCATATTTATTTTTAGCTGGTTTATTCATTTTTAGCTAGCTTATTAGTATTTAGCTAGCTTATTAGTTTTTAGCTAGCTTATTCATTTTTGATTAGCTTCACTGCACAGTCACATTTAGCTTGCAGAAAGGGCGCAAAGCTGTAAAATAAACAAAAGTAAACTGACCAATTAGATTTAGGTTTAGCTGATTTTGAATAATGCCCTCAGTTTAATGGGATTTTATGCGATAAAATCTCATAAACTTTTACGCACAAATTAGTGCGTAGGAGTGAAGTGGGGACTTTTAGTTTTGGGATTTAATATGACAAAAGGCACCTGACAAGTTAGGAGTTAAGTTTATGGTGAGTTGAGTGTTGAAGCAGAGTTGTGACAGTGAGCTGGAAGCTGTGAGTGGAAGGAAAACAAAGCACCTCGAAGGTTTTTAACAAAGTCTTCCAGTTTCATCTTCCTCTCAGGCTTCACATTGGGGCTGTACATGTCGGTGTTGAGGAGGATGATGGCGAAAGCGAGGATGAAGATGGTGTCCGGGTTCCTGAACTGTCTCACCACACCGGGGTTGCAAATGCAATAGCGCTGGCTAGATATCAGAGACACAAACACACACACAGAAAGCCAAAAGGTATTTAGATGGCATCATTTGTTGTTCTGTTATCAAGAAACCACAGATACGTCACATGCATCCCAACATATGTGTGCATGAATGAAAGAAAAATAGGCTGTTTGAAAGAGCGAGACACAGTCAAACTTGATGTCCCAACAATGTCAGACAAAATCTGATGATGTTGGGATTCTAAAAAACACTTTTTATCATGTCATTCTGCTTTTATTCACATGTAAAAGTTTTTCAGCTGCTTTGCCAAGGATCCCATTTGAATTGGAGACCATTTCTGTTATGCGCACACAGACAAAATTGTTAATGACAGAAAAACCCACAATAACTCAAAACTGACAAAAATAACAAATAAACTTACTGAAAGTAAGACATTGCTTTTGAAATGTGGTTCAGCAGAATCATTTTAAAGCATAAAACTAGTGAAACTAGTGAAACAAGTGTCACAAACTAGAAAAAGGGGAACCGGGAGATTAATAGGCAGATTGGTGTGGCATCTGCAGGCCTATGGGTGCTATGCTGGTGTGTTTTGGTGAAGATTAATTGGTCAGTCTGCATTCCCATCATGACTTTTGGCCTCAAGCTCTGGACCTCTCTGCTTGGGCTGCTGCCCCCGCAACTCAAACGCTGGATTAAATGTACGTAAATAATGGATGGATGCCAGTGGTGCAATACCATAACCATGAGGAATGTGAAGCTACCATGTGTATCCACGTTGCACATGGATACCCATGATATCATGATGCAAGCCATCATGACTTTAAACTTTGATTAAATCACACAAAAGCTTCTAATATTTGTATGGAAATTACCAAAGACAAAATGTCAAAGTTTGATTAGTTCATTTTATGCGCTAAACTGTAACAATGTTCCAAAAGTACCAAGGTCAAAATTACAAGCCTTATTATGATTCTTCTAATATTTGTGACATTTGTGATTAAAACATCTTTTTTTGTTGTTTGCTCTAATGGGATATTCTAATTTTCTGAGACACTTAATTTGTTTTTTGTTTTGCTTTTTTTTTTACCTGTAAGCCATTAAATTTTGCACAAAAATGTAATTATTTCAATGAATCTCTAAAATCATTGTTTCACTTTCTTAGATGACTGGCAAGAATATACAACTTTTATGCAAGATTCTAATTTTTTGAGCTGTAAATGACAAATGACATGCACCCAACACCCAAAAGCAGCTCTTAGGAATATTTTTCTTTAACAATCACTGGCCACAATTGCAAAACCCGCAGTCTTGCTGAGCAGATCATAGAAATGAATCCGTGTCTCACCTGTACGCCTCGATCAGCCGCTCGACCTTCTGTGCCTCTCCCTGAACTCTGATGTGTGCCTGGAATTTGCGGAGCCCTTCGTCCAGCTCCAGGCCTGAGAAGTCCATTTCATCCACCACACAACTGGACAAAAGACACACAGATGAAAGAATCAATAACAGAATCTCAATAACAGCATTATCTGAAAGGTTTTTTGTTTTTTTAATGAACCAAATAATTGACTGGTGACCAGATTCAGATTCTTTTACACATGATGGTAATGATTAGTGATCACAAACTAAATATCAAATTTTTCTATCACATTCATTGTGCAACAAGGAACCACTTATTACTAAAACTAAATATGTGCAGTAGTTACCTGCAGTTGATCACTTTAAGGTCGAAGTCTATGCTCTTTTTTAAAACTTTTACCAATCTTGAATAGACAAAACACAAAATACTTCCAATTTACCACAAGGTATCTGTGCAAATGTTAAATGATTTATATTCTTTTCCACTCTTGAGTTGATGACTGTGACTCTCTGACTCAGACCTCACAAGTAAAGATGAGACAATATTCTCTGAATGACGTCTATATGTGTCATATATGAGACACATATAGACGTCTCATATAGTTTTCTGAGAGTTTTCTGTCCTCCATTGGTTCAGTTGTGGTAGAAATGCTGTGTGTCAAGGAGGATTCATGGAAATCATTCTGAAGCATCCTGTCCATGTAGCACTTTAATGCAAAAGATCTCCAACTGAAGATCTTTTACTTCTGCCTAAAAAGAAGCTGCGTATTTATCAGAGCATCATTCCACTTTCTTGAGTACGTTCTATTCCTGGTTATTTCACTTAAGTCCCAACCACATCTGTCATTATAATGATGATCTGAATTCATGCTCATGGAGCAAAACACACAGTTCTTTTGAGTTCAATCAAAAGCATCCAGACCAAAAATGAATTGCTCACTCAAGAACATCTCGGTTGAATTGTTTCTGTCGGTTGCCAAGGAATTCGCCAATCATCTGCCGACTCAAGCCTTTCCTCTGCAGGAGGAAGTGGGCAACACCCACCGGAGTGTCCGGGACGTAGCTTCGTTCAATCAGATACTGGATCCCCTTTTCTGGCTTCCTAGAGACATCGGAAAGAGAAAAAAATATCAAGAGAGACACACACACACAAGGGAGTGAGAATACAATCCAAATCTGTGATTATCCCAGTGCACTCAAAGAAAAGTGTGTCAACAGAGAAACAGGCTTTGGAGAGCTGTGGAAGGGGATGAGGACTGATTTTCTGATTGTGGTCCTGCTCCCACATGATTACAAGGAACTTAAAAACTGGCTCGGAAACACACCAAATCCGCAATCATCTGTGATTAAGCAAACTCACCCAGGCCCGAGTGAACCCCTGGACGTGAAGTGGAGCAGAATGAGAACTCAGCACAAACCGTGCACGGATATAAATGCGGCTTATTCAGCCTCACTGCATATTCAATGGTCTTTTTTACCACAAACGTAATAAACAGGAACAAATCCAGTCAGTCGTGACTTTTTATGTGGCCCTCTAGACTCTAGCGACACCGAAATAGAGGCTTTGAGAAAACAGTTATGTTGCTAAATATTATTTTATCAATCAGTCAAAGCAGTTTTTATCTGTATGCTGCCGAGTTACATTAACGTGAAAAGATGTTCAATATTATTTAACTATAAGAAGTACTAATCAAACGCAGGCATGGCTCGGCTCTCGTGACACGTTATAGCGATATGCTAGCACATCCAATAAAGTTTTAAAAACATTATGCCGAAGCATATAATGCGCTCTACATTCCAAACACTTGCATTCTTCTTCTCAATTTGCTTCAATTAAAGTTGGTTCCAAATGGGGCATACTGTGAAAACTGGCAACACAGTCACTGATTACAACATCACTCTGCCACACCGAGACAGCAGAGGGCGAGACAGCAGAGGGCGAGACAGGAGAGGGTGAGACAGCAACGGGGATTCTACTAGCTAGCTGGTTCAGTACATTCAGACCACAAAATGGAGCAATTTCTAATCAAACAAAAACAGAAAACAGATGTGAGACATAGCGAGGATCAGAAATTTGAAGACGTAAACAAAAATCCACATGAAGATGTTGGAGAGGGGACAAGTACGTTAGTGGCAGGTGTTTTGAGGAAAGAGACGAGGACAGCATCCTGGGGCCATTGTAGATAGAAAGAAAGGAGTACATTTCTGCCAAAAAGCTCAGATATTTTGAAATTGTCTAGAAGACACATGGAAATTTCTGAACTCTAAAATTCAACAATTTGCTGGAAAAAAAATTTCTAGAAAAATCTTGGAAATTTCTGAGCTGGAAAAGTTTTGTTCACAGTACGTTTGGGCCTGGTAGGTTTAACCGAAGGTATCTTGGTGCATTACCTATACAGAACCTTCTTACTTTCCAGCACACACAAATGTAAGTACTGAACAAAATGGAGGTCCTTTCGACTTGTGAAGGACACCATGAAGAGGCAAGGGTTGTGATCAAAGTGAGTCACATTCACAAGCATTTTATGAGGAATCAGGATAGTTTCTTTTGTTTGTTTTCTTATTTAGAATACCTTAAAAAACAGGGTATCTTTTATTGTTTTACTGTAGTTGTGTGCACTGAGTGGCTTTGAAGTCAAATTGTTTTGAGTTCTGTTATGCTTAATGGTCTTAGTGGGGTGCACTTACTTGTTGAAGAGATTTAGGCCAATGCGGTAGTGTCTCTTGCGAATGATGTCGTTACTGAACGCTGGTGAGTCCCAGCTATTGCGAGTCTCCTTGTGGTACGTCTGTTTGCTGAGCGTCTGCTCCCTCAGGCTGTCTCTGGATGAGGACTCGGAGCTGCAGTTAATGGTGTCGTTGGAGTTTGATGTGCTGTTGATGCTGTCGTTGTCCCCATCGGAGAAATCAGACTCTGATTTGCTCTGGCGGTTGGGTGTACCGTTGATAGCCAGGTGGGCCTCCAGCTGCCGGGCACAGTGACGGGAAGGGTCTTCTTCCCGGGAAGGTCCCCGAGGTGGCAGGCCGTGATCGATGTTTTTGGGGCTGCTCTGTTGGTTGCTGGGGCTCCTGTCATGAGCGCTGTGTCTCTTTAATGAGCTGCGGTCAGACCGGTCGCTCAGTTCCACCGAGCTGTCGCTGGGGGGCTCTATAGTCAGTAGGGGTAGGTGGTCCACTCGCAAACGCTGCTCCTGGCATTCTAAGGAAGGCGTGCTGCGACAGCTGGTATCCGTGTCCCCCTTTTCATCTTTGCGAGCAAGCGACCAGTAGTCTTGGGAGGAGTTCAGGGAACGCTGGCGCAGGTCTGACTCTGTGCTGGAGGGCCGGTCTACAGACTGAGAGAGAGGCAAGGGGGGCGATAATTCTTCTTCATCAATGTAAAGGGTCACATCACTGTAAGACGCAGTCATCTCATCTAGCTTGCGGTGATCTGAAGTGCTATGGGAGGATTCCAACTGCCTGCTGAGCTCTCTGTCCGTATCCGGGTGGCCTCTTCCTTGCTCTAAAGTACTGTCTTCTCCATGTAGGCTGCGACAGTTCAGCGCGTCATCGATGGACTCGGCCAGAGATTTGACCTGCCTGGAGAAGGCGTCTTCCAGTTCTGTGACGGCATATGTGAGGTCACTCTGTGTGCTCGGTATCTTCATTTGTGCACCTCTCTCCCTGCCGTGTTCCGACTGCACCAGTGCACCGATTTTGGCGCCTTCATCAGATAAAGAGACATGCTTTCCCTCGAAGTAGGAGCTGTGGACTTTTTCAGGTCCTTCAAAGGAAAGCTGCATTCTCATGTTGGACAGAACAATCCGTCTGGACATACGGTTTTCAGACATAGAACTTCGGAGACGCTCAAAGTTCTTATTCATTTGGTACTGGCGGAAGGCTGTTTGGATGGTGCGTGCGGCATGCCGGGTTATGAAACGCCCGCCATATTTGCGTTCTAGCATCTCCACCTGCAACCAGAAAAAGAAGGATGGTCAGTCAGCTGTAGTCTCACTCCACTGGCAATTTTAGTCAACTGTGAGTACGCAGCGAAGGTGGGACAGAGTAATTGTATTGAAAGTCACAAGTGGGTCTTCAAACATTTCCACCAAAACCTCAAGTAAAGTCCCAAGTAAAGGCATAAAAGTCCAAAGTTGAGTCAAGTCAAGAGTCCAGTGTTTTTATAAGTTATGACATCGGGATTTTTGTGTCGGGGACGTAGACAGATGTCCATGTTTCTTAAGAGTAAGAAAGGAAGTAGTTCTTGAGTTGCCCCGTTGTGTTGACAGAGTAAGTAAATACAAACTTCTCGTCAAACTGGTTGAAAGCATTAAGCTGTAAAAGTAGCCTTCATCTCGAAAACATGCATTTACAGGCATCTTCTGGTGGTTGGCTGTTGCTCTGGACTTTATTTAGGAGGATTACAGGAAGAGGAACCTATGTATCATTTTGCTTCCAGCTCAAAATTATGTGCTACATTGTGCATGTATATCACATATAATGGCAATAAAATACAATGAAGACTGTGGTTGCAACGGGACAAAATGGGGAAAAGTTTGGGGGAAGTCAATAGTTTCACTCAGTCAGTCTAACAATGCTGGTGATTTTAAAATGTCTAGCAAAATTTGACCTCTTTACATGTTAAACACAAAGAATCAAATGGCACAATGAAGAGTCAGTGATGTAACAGTCCTAACTAGAAAAACTGAACATTTATGTAAATAACTTGAGGCTGAGCACAAGAAGAAAATCAAGAATGAGAGCCAGCATACATGAAATGACTGAAGTCACAGGAGGTCTGCAGAGTCTTGCTCAGCTCCTTCTATCTTTCCTCATTTAAGGCATTACTGAGCAAGTCAACAGGGCCCACATTGCCGACTTGTTAGCAAACAGAGAGATTTAAGGATAAAATGAAAGGATTGGGTGATGGACGTTTATAGTGGAGCTCAGGGTCTTTATTGTCACACAAGAAGAACTAACTTTTAAGCAAACATGACAAGTGGACAAGAAAAACCAAGCATGTCTTCCACCTCTAGACTGCTTTTTAGAGAGGCACCTATCTCAGTACATCATCAGCCACGGTAGGTTATGAACAGGTTGTTCCCTCCCTCCCACCTGTTTGTCCTGGAGGTCCGACGAGAGCTCATAACTCTCTGACATTGAGCGGGAGCGCTTGATGGCCTCTTCCTCTGCATGCTTGCGGAGGATGGACTGGGAGTGCTGGAGCTTGGGGCGGCGGGGTCGCACGTGGCTCGGCAGAAAGATGTGTCCGTAGAGCTGGCTGTCCAGATAGTCCAGGCCAGGTCTGCCGCCGTGGGTCACCGGCTTGCAACCATAGATGACGCAGGGATCCACAGATACACTCACGTCACTGCCAGGGGCGTCACCTTCCACACTGCGACACACAAACACATTCAGATCAGATGGGTCTCTGGCCGAGACTGATGGAGAAATGAACTTTGGCACTATAAATTCATGTATGTAAGTGTATGAATTCATGATCATCTGACTCTCTCCTTGCAGGTGGTCCTAAATGACCATGCAGCAGAAGTTCTAGTCTTCATTAGAACAAAACCATAGGTTCTCAAGAGCCAAAGAAATGCCAACAAACACTCAAATTATTGCAGTGTTATCATCAATCAAAACCAAAGTGACTCAAGTGTGTGTAGTCACATCCTGAATCCTAACATCCACACACATCCTGGACTCCCACTGCAGATGATTAGGTAAGCAGCAGCAATCTAGAGCAGAATGTAAAAAGCTAAATATTAACCACATCATATTTCACCTTCCTTCATGCCTTATGATGCTGTGGTTCACCGAGGCTATAGTATCTTCAGGTAGGTTAGATGTATCACTATATGAGGGGAAAAAAAAAATAAATCAGGAGACCCATCCAACTCAGCCTGTTTAGCTTTATTCACAACAAGCTGTCCCTTACAGAGTCAATACATAGTTCCCACAAGTCTGAACCGGAAATGATCTGCGCCATCTTAGTAGTAGGCAAAGGCATCGCAAAGCATAGATGAGCCATGGCTTCAACACCAACAATAAGAAAACCTATGGACACTCTTGATCAATGTGCGAGGGAAAGATACATGAACAAAATGGCTGCTGTTGGGATCGACCCGTATGTGATGGAGAATGGAAACATGTCAGACGAGCTGCCTCCGATCTAGCATGACAGTTCACTGCTTAGCAAACACAAAGAGTGCGTACACCATGGAGGAGCTTCGTGGCCTGAAATCCCTGGATGCATACAATCCGTGTTTCAACAGTTTTGTAAAAGACGTACAGACTCTTCGTGTGAATAGCAACGTTCTGGCGACTGGAAAGTGAGTGCATGTAGCAACATAGGTTACAAGCCAAGCCAAGTTTATTTATAAGCACTTCTAAAACGTCAAAAACTGACCAAAGTGCTGATCATAATATAAAAACTTCAAAATAAATCAAACGGTCACATAAAATAAGTAATACACAACTTGACAATTAAAAGGACCTCTCTCACGCTGGGTCAAAAGCCAATGAAAAGAGACGGGATTTCAAGAATTACAGGAGATCTTATCCTGCCAACAGTCATCACCATCTACAATAACTCTGAAGAATTTGAGTTAATAGGAGTTACAACAACATTTAATTTCTCTTTGGGATCAGTAAAGTATTTTTGAATTTGAATTTAATTTGAACAAGTTAGAAGGTTGTATTTATGAGGGCGCAGTAGTGGGAGAGCAGGTGGGACAGAATGTACTTTTTATTTCATCTTCTTCAAAGAACATGAAAAAAAATCAGGAGATGAAGGAACAACAATAGGATTAGAAAACACTGCGTTCATATTCAGTTTCCTTTTACTCCAATACCCTAAAAGAAAAGCTAGTGTCATAAACTGCTGTTAGGAATCACCTAAATAGAAAACAGAGTCTGTGTGTAATATGAGCCAAAAGCAGTTTTGTTTCTGGCCTCGGAGGTTTTTCAGAAAACATTCGCCATTTCAAATTTCTCACGTCTATTTCTTCTTCTTAACTTGCATCTCACCACAGTAGGCACCTAATAATTGTTTTCATGTCAAAATAAGAGTCAAAGTCAAATCATGTCACTGATTACAGTAAGACAAAGGTGTTTGTCTTGCTGTAATTGTAAGACAGACAAACCTCACTGAACTGAAGTTCAGTGAGGTTTTTATGAAAGAAAAGCTCAAATTGCTAAAACACAACATGCAAAAAAAGATTAGCAATAAAAGCCTGACCATGGTAAGCTAGTATTCATTAGCTAGTGAGCGTATAGTCAACCTATTCACTCTGAAGGCAAGTGTAGTTGATAGTGGGCCAATTTGGAGTTAAAAATATAAAAGCTACTTGTGCTTTTCAAAAATAATGAGCCTGGACTTTTACTGTAAAGGAGCTGAATCACTGCATCACTGATCAGATTCTCTCAGACTGCACAGAGGGAAGCGAGAGCGAAGGTCAGAGCAGCCGACCAACTCAGACTTTCATCCAGTCTCATTAAATGAATATCCAAACCAGGAAACCCCATCTAAAGCACAAACAGGGGGAGCAGAAGCAGTGAAAGCCCCATTATTAGTGAATATGTCGATCAACACAGCAGCTCATTTTCTCTCAGCCAATCTTTATTAGTAAGGCAAAAAACTTAAAGGGATGTTCTTGGAATAATGTAGAACTAGAACTAACTCATATTCCATAGTCATTACTGCTTACATGTTAAATGAAGTATATACCAACTAATCAAAACTCACGTCTAGAATTAATTCAGTTTTTTTTTTATCTCAGGCTCAGGCTTCATTTTTGGGTGAGAGTCATTTGGGTTTTTCTGACAGTCTCTTCCTCACCGCTGTCCACTGACTGAGGGGACAAACAGATTCTCCGCCTGACTCTCCCCATCTCTGCTCTTAGATCATGGTACATCTCACATGACTGTCGCCATCCAATCAAAACACAGTGCTGCAATGAGCAGGGCGGAGCCACTGAGGGTGAGAGCTGAGCAGCGAAAGGAAAAAAAAATTGCGCACGATGTAGGAACATCCAGCAAGCTTAGAAGTTCAGCCTCTAATAACTGGGATTAGGGGCTGAGTACGGAACTGGACCGCTGGAAAATCCAGAAGCATTGTCTCCGTACTGGAACGAGAGAACAGACGGATGAAGTAACTTATTCATCTCTACATCAGATGACAGCAGAGTTAAATCAAAGAGCGGGAATACAGCCACTCAGCAGGGTCTGAGGACCAGGTCCGAGGACCGGGTCCTGTTTGAGGCAGGTTGCAGCCACCACATAGAGCTCCAACTAAACATCCACAGACTCCTGTGTGTTTGTTAGTCCATCATTAAGCTAAATGGACATTTGCTAGGCTGAGCTTGCTGGGTCCCAAGAAAGAACCTATACACGTATTTCCACAATTCTTCAGCTCTCTGGCTTCACTCCAGACCTTTGAGGAGGGGCATTCATAGGGAAAGGAAGGCAACTTCCTCCTGAGGAAACTGGGCCGTGCGGCTGCTGGAGTTCTGTTGTCCCACAAATTTGAAGGGTTTCAAATACATTGGAGGCCTTACGTATAGAAACAAATAATGCAGAAAGAGAGAGAGAGCCATGCTGGGGATGGGATCCTCTAGTTATCAAGCTCCTGTCTTGTGAAAACAGCCAGAAGTATCAGGACCATGGTTTATAACCAGGAAAGATGACCTTTTCTTGGTCCCTGGCAGGCTTTTTTTCTCACTGTAAACACTTTTCTTTCAGATTTGACCTCTGGTAGGCTTTTCCGTCATGTCTGAGCCTTTCTCTGCATGTGTCTCATGAAAACGTGGCTTCTCATAAGTCTTTAAAAGAAGACCAATTTGAAAAGGCATCCAGACAAATGTTCAACCATGCAAGTCACACAAACTTAGAACAGCATAAGCATCCATAGGGCGTAAGGCAGAGAATGCTGAAGATAAAAGCATTTCACTTCATCTGTTTGATAGTTATGTTAATGGTGACGGAACTGGGGACAAAGGATTTTCCGTATGTAACTAAACTCTATAAATAAAAAGGTTTTTCCCCACCTCCGCCATGTTTCAGTGTGCCAAGACTCAGCATGATTGAAAGGATTAGTCGTGTGTATCCCTGGGATGAACTGTGATGTTTGTGCAAACTTCCATACCAACGAAAAATGATTCAGTCAGACAAACGTTATCGTCCTGTCATATAGACAGATATGGATATTAGATTTTTCTAAGGAAAATAAGAGGAGCAAGGGTTCAAAAGAGGAAAACTTCTATCTTACAATCCTTGAAAGTTGTTCTTTAAGAAGATCACAAGCAGCACAGAAGCACTGATATCTCTGCTGACATGCCGTTTCCTTTCCTCCAAAGACGACAACTGGTGTGCCAGGCTGTTTTTAACTAGAGGGATCTACAAAAATAGCCACGTCTCTGGGGGCCATGAGCGCAGCGAGCCATCTGAACGGCTTGACTGGAACTGCTGATATGAACGTAAGCGTCAGGTCGGAACAGCGGCTCCTGCAGCGTCTGCCTTCCCCCAGTTCACCTGTCCACATAGAAGAACATGGCAAGGGGAGTTTGGGTGGGAAGGAATATGAATGTGATGTTTTACAGTGTATGTTTTCCTTCTGTAATACATAAAAAAAATAAAACAGGAAAATAATCTAAATAACATGGCATCTTATTGGCATGCTAACAGACTAAACTGGGACTAATAAAACTTACCATGCACATAAACAACAGTTTATGTTCATGGTAAACTGTTGTTTACCATGCATAAATTGTGACATTTATGTTTGTACATTGTCCCTTTATAAATAAAGTTCAGTATCAATTATCGGCCACTGTCTGTAGTCAGCCGATTTACGTATTGATTGGCTATGACTGGTGACCGGCTAATCGAAAAAGGAAGCAATGCAACCTTTTTCTGATCACTGAACGCATCAAGCCAGGTCATCCCTCTCTACACTCTCTTCGGTGTAGAGGTTGTTGCTAAAGGAGAGAGACACAAATCTATGTATTTTTAGCATCAGTAGGGTGTTTAAAACAATAAGACATAAGGACAGAGATGTAAGATAATATTCTTGTTGATCCGTTTTTTGTTATTGAGTTTTCAATCTCATACTGGATGGAGAACTGTCTGTAATCTCAACCATGACTAAATATGAACCAGACTTAGTGACTTCTGCAGGCTACTCAATGCAGTAGATTTTATTTTGGGCTTTTTGAGAAAGGGGGCTGGATAAATATACAAATATCTTATGTTGATTTTTCTTAAAAAAATGAAACTCGTACATCATTTTCCTTCTAGTTGGTTCTTTTGAGCTACGCTGCCCAGGTCTGACCACATCGTTAAAATCCCAATAAAATCCAATAAAGTTTAATACTGGAAATGGAAAACAATGTAAGAAAGATTAAGGAGTGTCAACTTCGTGAGGAACTGTACTTTAATGATCTCTTGGTCGGAGGTTTAAAAAAAACCCAATCTCCTTTCCATGGAGACATGATGCTTCTCTCCCTCACATATGAAACTGAACTGCTTTTCATTTCTTTTTCTAATTCCCTTATTTAGTGTAAAGCCTATTTTTTCCTGAGGTAAACCAGCGGCTTGTTAAGGCTTTATGCTCTAGCTACACCTGTAACAACATGTGGAGGATTTTCACCTGCAGCAGCCACAGGGTGACTCATTTCTACTGTGACGTAAAAGTGAAACTAAAGCATTTTTACCACGGCTTGTTAGGGCCGTGGTAGAACACTAACTTTCTGCCCAAAATTTTGAGATGAATCTCCGATTTTCTAGAAAAACAAGGAAATCTGAGTTGGATAAGTCGAAAATTTGCTAGAAAAAAGTGAAACTTTGAGGTCAGTCTCAGAGATCTTCTAGAAAACAAGGAAATATGTGAGTTTGAAAAGACCAAAAATTTGCAAGCAGAAACTGAAAATTTGAGATTAATCACAGAGATTTTCTAGAAAAAGAAATTTGGAAATTTATGAGTTTGTAAAGTCAAACATTTGTTAAAGAAAAGAGATTAGTCTCAGTTTCTGATTTGTTTTATTCTAGCAAATTTTTGACTTTTGTAGCTCAAGAATTTCCTTGTCTTTTGAGTTTTTTAACAGAAATGTACTCCTTTTTTCTATCTAGAAAGGTACTAAAACACTGTCACACATTTTCACTCATGTTAAACTGCATTTCAAGTCTTCTTGTTAGTTGCTGTAGAGTACTAATAAGACAATCCCTCTGGGATTTTCATTGCCACATGGTAGGGGGCCTTGGCAGCACTTGCTGACACTATTCCCAGGATCACAGAGAGCCAAAGCTGGGCGAACACAAGGCACATAATCTGCATGGCACACAGATCTAAAAACACAGTCCATTACAGGCAGTCACATGTAAGAGGAAGTTGGTTAAACGATTCTTTTGTAGACACAAAACCTCCAGAGGTTTCGTTTATTGACCCTTAGGTGCACAAGAGGGTCAGGTGAGCAAACCTGGTTCCTGAGGAACCAAACTGGCCCTGGCAGGAGAGAGGGGCTTTTTATTTAATGTAAGCTCCGGAAAAAATAACAGAACACTTAAAATGATCAGTTTCTCTAACTTTACTTTTTATAGGTAGTGTTTGAGTAACGTGAACATTATTCTTTTATTATATGAATTAAAGACAACATGTCTCAGAAATTCCAAGCTACATAAAATGAGAAATGGTCAAAATAACAAAAATGATGTGGTGCTTTCAGCCCTCAAATAATGCAAAGAAAACAAGTTCATATTCATCTAGAAACAACAATACTGATGTTTTAACTCAGGATGAGTTCAGAAATCAATATTTGGTGGAACAACCAGGAGGTTTTCATTGGGGTTCAGTGCAACAGGCTCTTCATTTTATCCAGAGCTGTATGTAAATAAACATTTATGCAAACTTTGTAATGAAATCATCACGTCTGTTATTACAAAAATAACCAATAATGACGTAAACGTTAGCTGGTATATGGCAGAAATCTAGGAAACAAATGTTTCCTATCTTTGAAGTCTGGTTCTTTAAAACCCTAACTCTACTTAAAAAGAGTTGAAAATGTAATTTTTGGTAGTGGCGTAAAAAATGAAAGGAACACAATATTGGCATGAAGAGACCAGGATTTAGCAAGCATGGCTGTGATCAGTGTCTCCTAACCTGGTGGGGTGTGAATGAGGTGTCATTGTCCCCTACAGCTTACAGTGGAGGAATGCATCAGTGCATCAGTAGAGTCAGTGCTCCTTAGTTCCTGTTTAGTACTGGGAGACAACATCACCTGCTTTTTGCTACAACAACAAAAGAATCTGATAATTGCTTGTGTTTAATGGGTTGGCATGAGACAGAAGGAGGGGCCTGTGGTTTGCTGAAGAAAAAAAAAAACACAGATGCATATTTATAGTTCAAGCTTACAAAGTTAACTCGCCTTTTTTAAAAAAAAATTTTTTATTACAGCCCAGAGGAACGCAGTATGGCATTGTCTAAATTTACACCAAATGCAATACGATTAAAACAACAAACAAACCTCACGTAACGTTAAATGTTAGCCTTCCTGTGCTTACTCAGTAGATTCTGGTACACAGCAGACCAAACCGCGTCATCAAAAAAATAAAAAAAATAAAAATGGCGACCTTCATGGGTGAAAAATATAGCAAAAGATAGACAACTTTTGAAGTAATTGTGAGTTTCTGTGCATCACAAACAGCAATTTATAAACAAATAGGAGAATGACAACATTTCTAGGCCAACATGTTCGACCAATCATGGATCAATACGGAGTCATCACGCAGCTGCAGTGACATCAGCAAAAGTCGAGTCAGGATGCAGCAAATATAACAACGTGAACCGACGGCAGCATGCGGCCAGCCTCACTCTGGCTGAGTAACAGCCTTTGCATGGGGTGGAGACAAAAACAACAACAACAACAGTCTTGTTATGGTCTCTTCATCCTAAAGTGAGGGCACAAATGGCAGCTGCCATGACACCGCCTGCAGGACAGGAGGGGCGGGTGGGGGGTGCTGGGCTGCCAGACACCAGGCAGCAATAAACAAGCCGCACTCGCTCTCTACTTCCTACGTGTTCGAGTGCAAAGTTCTCCGGAGATGTGCAGGAATGACACGACTGAAACGGGATGGAAGCAGAAGCGTGAAGGGTGGAAGGAGCAGCCCTACCTTGAGAGGAAGAGGGCGAGGGGAGCAGATTCCAGGAGGGACAGGCGGGATGGGAGGCAGCAGCTACAGAGAGGGAGGCAGCTCCTCTACCCCCATCAGCAACTCAACTGTCCACACCAGGTCTCTCTCTCTCTCTCTCTGTCTCTCTCTCAGCTTAACACCCACCCCTAACTCTCTCTCTCTCTCTCCCTCCCATAGGACGTGTGTGTGTGTCCAGCCAGATGCGGACTGGAGAGTCCTTGCTGCTTGCTGGCAGCGCTGCAAGGTCACGATTCTGTCTCGGCACCCAGAGAGTGACACAGCACTGAAACGGGCCTGCATGCAGGATTTATGATTCGGTCCTTTTCTCCCTAACTGGCGGTTGAATCTGCTGTAATTAAGGAGACGAGCCGTGTGAAATTTGATTTGCAGGACATTCTTTGCACACCTCTCTTTCAGGAAGGCTGGTTCTGGTCGGGATGAATGAACAAAAATCACCTTGACCTCTTATCACACAGTAGATCCCACCGAGGAAACCAAGCAGGTCTGCTAAAAGCTCGTCAGTGAAACACTTTGGTACACAGAACTTTTATGGCCTTGTCTGGAAAATCAATAAAAATATTAAAACATTGAGGCCGACTTCACTTTTTCACACAGGGCCATGTAGGTTTGGATTGTTTTTGTTTTTCTCCATTAATAATAAACATCATCTTAAAAAAAATGCATTTTATGTTTACCTGTGTTGTCTTTAAATATTTCAATTGGTTTGAGGTTCCTAAACATTTATGTGTGGCAAACATGCAAAAGAACAGGAAATCAGGAAAGGTGGAAACACTTTTGCACGCCACTGTTGGTGCATGAGGATTAGAAACAAAAAAAAGAAAAAAAAGACAAACTTTACATGTACCAGCTTCATTGAGACAGGAATACTTTATCCTTTACTTAATAGACACTACTCGTCCGAATCTTCAAAATGTAGTCGCTCGACAGTCCAAATTTTAAAAACCAAAGACCGAAAAGCACGGTTTGCTCGACATTACGAGTAAAAAGATCTAAAACTATAGAACCATTGTATTGCAAGAGAGGACAGCATTAAACTTCACACCACATCAATTTTCCAACCTTTGGTTGAGAAGCACTCAGTTCCTCTCTAACCTTTCTGTTCCAGCTCCAGAGTGTGTAAATGTGAATGGGTGCCAATGTACTGCTGACATGTTTGGTATCATGTGAGCATCTCCTGTGGCAGCCATCTTGTGTCGGCCCGCCTCAAGCCCAGCTCTTTAGTAGGAAGTGAGGCCATAGGGAGTTTGATTGGTTGAGAGTCAGAAGAAGGTTAAGCTATTTAAAGGAATAGAAACACTTGTCAATCGTGCATTTGCTTACATGAAATGTTTGCTTGACATTTCATTATTGATAAATAAATGTTTACATTATTTATGTGGACGTCAGCTCCTGCTTTCTTTTTGCGAACTGTTGAACGTGTCAAAAAGGACTGATGGAAGGGACGCCATTTTGAAAGCTGCCTGAAAAACCAATAAACCAGCTTTGTTGGCTGTGCAGCCCAGTCTGTACCCCTTTACAAATAGGAAGAAGATTAACATAAAATATAAGAAATACTTTACCATTGGGGGCAGTAAGCAGAAAAAATAGGAAAATAGAAATTCCAACACAGGATAAATAATCCTTCGCAGTTCTTAAAAATAGGTTCCGATTCAAAGAAATGTACAACTGAGTAGGGTTATTTGAAAAAAATACAATACAGACTATTCACAGTAATAAAAAAAAAAACATCACACAAATATAAACTGGGATGTTATTTAAAATTAGAAAAAGTGCAAATAACAGCACAGATGTATTGAGTTTGAGTTTCTTGGGAGAAGTAGAGAGTATAAATTATGTGTGTGACAATCACACAAGAAACTATTAATATAATTTAACAAAGTTTCTTCTGAAGAAATTTGAATTTTAAAAAGCTAGTTTTCGCATTGAGTAGATGAACTATTACCCAATCTGTGGTTTTTATCTTTAAATCAAATCAGATGAAATGGGAATGAAATGGGCTCACCGGCCCCCAACTTCAAAATCTAACATGGCTGCCAAGCATTAAAGACAAAGAGATAGTTTCAATTGAATTACAAATGAATGCAGTGTTTGAAAACATAAAATGCAGATGCACTCTGCTGGTAGGGCAAAAGTTTTCTGACTTATAATTAGAAGAGATTCTGGTTCTGGTTTGGTGTGACGTCAGTAAATAGAACAGAGCTCGTTAGCTTTTAGCTCAAATTCATGCTGTGCTTTATGTGAATTACCGTCAGGTTAAGCAGGTGCACAAACCTCACCACATACATGGTGGAGTGTTGGGTAATGGACTTTTCAGTGGTTCTGATAAGGACCCACTTTCACTGAAATATTGGGGTTAGCATCAAACTGCTAATGATGCTAACGTTAGCATCTAATAATAGGACAAAGCAGTTCAACAAATGTCACTCTATAAAGATCTAGACACAGTGCAGGAACAAACAGTATCAGGGTTTATGAAAGTAATGTTGACAGTCAGAAACACCCAAGATCCAAAACATTTACCAGCTGCTAATAATGCTAAAGTTAGCATCTTCTTCATGGCTTCCTAAAACTAAAGCTAAAGGGCTCTGTCGACATTTTGTGATGACTTTGGACTACATTTCCCAGTCTAAAACATTTGGACAGATCAAACCTGAACTGAGTATTTACACTCAGAGACTCTTTAAGACAGTCTGAGATTCATGAAACTCTTATTTTATGGTGAAAATACAAAGAGGGAGTATTTACTATGCTTTTTGACACCAACAGCATTCGTGAATAAGACAAGCTTAAAAGTTAGACCTAGGCTGGAATATTTTCCACTGACAGTGGATTCTTTGAAAACACAGATTGGGACTTGTGAAAACAAAAAAAATGACAGGAATTCTTCCCAAAAAAACAATCAATCTTATCTGGTCCTGCTAATCGTCTTAGGAGCAGCTCGTTAGACCTCCGTCAATCTGCCCTCCAACCCAAATTATCTTTCTGCAAACAGCAGAAAGGCCGCTTTTTTTTTTCTTCTTCTTCTTCTTTTCTGGAAGCTTGGAAACCAAAGCGAGCTGACAAGCAAGTGATGATCAAACTCAAGAAACAGAGGAGTGAAACCCAGACGAAGACTTACTGTGTACCCTGGCTGGCATGGAGTAGCATTAATATCCTGACTGAGCGCCTCTATCCAACAGGGAGGAACTCTGCCAGGGGTCGCGCCCCCTCTAGCACTGGCACTATCAGGTCTGTCACCACGGCAACTGTAACAGCAGCAAGTTTGTCTGTCCTAACACTGCAGATGTACAGTAGAGAGAGAGCAAGAGAGAGAGAGAGAGAAAAAGGTAGAGAGAGGGAGAGAGAGAGTGGATCCCACTTGTTGGGCTCCTGCCACTCAGCCTATTGGATTACTGATAATGGGATTTCCTCTAATGGCTCCCTCTGACAGGTGGCGTCCCTGTTTAAAGCTCAGCTGTGTGCTATGGGGGTTTTTTAAGCCGACACACAACTTAAGTTAGTGAGTTTTTCTTTTCTGCCTGCTGGAAAATACGTCCATCTTCTCTGTTGAGCTTGATTGTCTCAGATGCTTCTGCAAACTACAGGAATGCACTGGGGGGAGTGGGAGGGATACTGGTTTTATAAAGACAGCTGGTCTTTGTGTTGCTAGTTTTTCATTTACTCTGAAGATAAAAAAAACAGTTTGGACAAAATGAAGTTTTGTAGATCAACATCCTCATGCATCCTCTTACTAGAATTAATGTTTGAGATGAACATCTCATATTTTTGAAAACTGCTTTTCTTTTGGTATAATAATAGAGGTTAACATACATACACACTTTTAAAACGATTGTTTTATAAGCTCAGCCTCATTTCATTTGAGAACAACAGAGCTGAAAGTTAGTGATGTAACCCGACAGCATGGCTTTGTTGGCTCATCCTCACTCTGAGACTCTACTGACTCTGGGATTTAAGCTTTCTGGGAAGTGCAGACTTTCTGCCTCGCGTGACTGCAAAACAAGACGCCTAGGTTACAGACCACAACGTGATGATCATTGTCAGATCGTCACAATGACGTGATGATCTGACAGCTTCATGTTGTAGAAATCTGCTAATCTTAGAGCTAAGAACATCATAGATCCGCATCACGATGGTAATCAATATTGAAATTAGGGAGTTCAGGAAAGGAAGAAAGATTCTTCACGGCTCAAGGGTTTCGAGGTAGTCTGTGTAAAGCTGTAGGAAATCTAGAATATCCATCCATCCATTGTCTGCCGCTTATCCGGGGTTGGGTCGTGGGGGCAGCAGTTTCAGAAGGGAGGCTCAGACTTCCCTCTCCCCAGCCACTTCTTCCAGCTCCTCCGGGGGAACCCCAAGGCGTTCCCAGGCCAGCCGGGAGACATAGTCCCTCCAGGGTGTCCTGGGTCTTCCCCTGGACCTCCTCCCGGTGGGACGTGCCCGGAACACCTCACCAGGGAGGCGTCTAGGAGGCATCCTGACCAGGTGCCCGAGCCACCTCAACTGGCTCCTCTCGATGTGGAGGAGCAGCAGCTCTACGCTGAGTCCCTCCCGGATCACTGAGCTTCTCACCCTATCTCTAAGGGAGAGCCCAGCCACCCTACAGAGAAAACCCATTTTGGCCGCTTGTATCCGCGACCTCGTTCTTTCGGTCATGACCCAAAGCTCATGACCATAGATGAGGGTGGGAACGTAGATCGACCGGTAAATCGAGAGCTTTGCTTTTTGACTCAGCTCTCTCTTCACCACGATGGACCGGTACAGCATCAGCTTCACGGCAGACGCTGCGCCAATCCGCCTGTCGATCTCTTGCTCCCTTCTTCCCTCATTCGTGAACAAGATCCCGAGATACTTGAACTCCTCCACATGGGGCAGGACACCCCCCTCAACCTGGAGAAGGCACTCTACCCTTTTCCGGCTCAAAAAAGTAATAATAATGTTAAAACATTTCCATGTTGATTATTTTATAAT
>CAEFZX010016523.1:37892-63094 GCA_903066825.1 Alfaro cultratus | reverse complement strand
AGATAGATAGATAGATAGATAGATAGATAGATAGATAGATAGATAGATAGATAGATAGATAGATAGATAGATAGATAATTTGTTGGGTTTTTTTTGGCAAATACATATCCCTAATGATCCTGTCTCCTTAATCTGTGAACAGCCGAACACTGTGCAGCCTGCATGCTTTTCTCTCTGGGATCATGAACAGCTGCTTGCTCATAATTATGTTGTCATCCGTTGTTATTTGGAAGAGGGAACTCATACTGACAGCTAGATTATTTTTGTGGGCTTGTGTGTATTTCTGTACACCACATTCACCTATTTCTGTATACAGTACTGTGGACTGTAATGGGCATTGTTATGGTTATCGTTTTCTGTAAAACATAGATCCATCTCCCTTCTTACTTTAGAGCCTGTAGATTTGAAATATACTTAGGAGATATATAAAAAAAAAAAATCAAAGGGGACAAAAAAGGAGCAGGGTATGGATAGAGATGGAGAAGTAGCAGGCTGATTACAAGGTGTCAAAATTGCCAGGAGCAAGAAGGTGAAAGCAATCAGGGGTGAGAAGAGTGCAGCATTCGTGAGGGGCAACTAATTATCCATCTCATTTGTGGAGGGAAGCATTTGAGGCAGCTCTAGTCCACTGAATGGTGACAGATTGGTGCGGAGGAGAGGGGAGGTGTTAGAACAATGGAGCCCAGCTCACCATCATTACTGCATGCTAATCAGCAGTGCTTCTGCACCACCAGTCCGTTCTGGAGAGAGTTCGGGGAGATAGGGAAGTCACCGGCTTCAGGGGACTTCATTCATTTCCAAGAAGGGGGAGAAAAAGGGAGAAAATTGACACGAAGCATCGCCTGTTGGCGCTGTACCACTGCTTATTTGAGCACGCTGGTTATCCTGTGCAGACTGATCTTTGCGGCCTCCCCATTAGCTTTCGCTTGCGAGATAATTGTGCTGTGAGTGTTCAGTTTTAACAAGCGCCAAGAGGAATAATAGTTCACTGAATGACAGAGAGCAAAATAAGTGGAGAGTATCACTCAAGTTTTACTAATGATCAAAAAAATTTATAGAGTACACTGTAAGATTTGATGAATTCTACAGGCCTACAGATGATACTTAAAGGCTCACTAAATATTTTTAAATACATGTGCAAATATTATAAAAAGTTAAATATGACTTGATGAAATCATATTGCAAAACTGCAGTAAATGCTATTTAGGCATGAGCAATATGATATTCCAATGCAAAGCACATCCTTGTTGCTGAAATAAACTTGCCTTGCCTTTGAAAAACAGCCATCATTTTTACATTTGCTGAAATAACATAGCATGCTGATCATTATGTTTAAATACCCTTCATAATAAATTGCATTTGTAACATTTGCACATTGTTTAGAGTTTGACATATGGAAATAAGCAAAGATACTGAATATACACCCACTACGTTTAGTTGTACTATTCAAGTGCCTCTTGCACAGAAATTAAAAGTGCTGTTACATTTGTAACAACATGAGTGGCACTTCTTCAGTTTTTCACACTGTGACTGAACAAGTTGTTTTGCAATTGGAAATATTGTCAGATATACAAATTTGGTTTTTTTTAAGTATCAGAAAAAATTGCAGCCAGCTGACCAGCAGGGTCCAGTACATGTGGAAGAGGCAGTTCTGGATTACCTCTAGAGAGCAAGGGTCTTTAAATCCAGGCCTCGAAGGATGGCATCCTGCAACTTTGAGACGTGTCCCTGGTCCTAAACACCTGAATCACCTCCTCAGTACACCACCAAGTTCTCCAGAGTTCTGCTAATAACCTCATTATTTGACTTTGGTGTGTTGAAGCAGAGACACATTAAAAGTTGCAGGACTGTGGCCCTCAAGGACCGGATTTAAAGATCCCCGCAATAGAGCAATGAAACACCTGGCCATTAAAGCACTTTAAAAAGTACAAGCAGTATGGTGGAAAATTGTAGTGTTTTTTAAACTGCTGCAGTGTTTGTCCTTGCCTGCTACACAGGAGCTGCTCCCAGACTTGGTGGAGGGATAAAACTGCTCTCCCCTATTCTATGTTACATTCCTTTCTGTCATTGTTGTCTTTATTTCTCAATGATTTCCATGGACTATTTAATTTGTCACTTTATGCGTTCAAGTGATAAATCAGAGTGAGCAGTTTGTTATGAATTTTGGTAATTACTAGCTGCTATTGGGTGTTGTATAACTTAGGTATAATTTAGGTAAATGATTTATTGTATTTCTTGGTCCACATATTCCTGCATGTTTCAAGTAATTAGTGTGTACAATCTAATGTTTGAACAACATTCATAATTTTAAAAAATCTTAAGTGAAACAAACATAAGTTTTTTTTTTATTTGGAGGCCAGTAATTGGGCTATAATTGCTGCAGACAATAGACAGATAACACACCACTCCACAACATCAGATCTTCAACAATTACTCTTAAATATTTAACAAATGTTTTCCAGGCTGTGCCATTGCCAAGAAGATACAACACAAGTTGAGGGAAAAAAACAAAAAAACAGCGATTGTTAAAGGGTTTAATCAAAGTGAAGCAAAACAAAGAGCTAGCAAGTCGATTAGGGTCATATGGCTGGAGTGCCCTCTTCGCATCAATGTCGTTTAGACAATTAACAACTTGGGAGAGAAGCATATTCAGCTGTCTGTGCACTGGTCACCGTTGGCACGAGACAATGCCAACTCTGGTGGCGTTATAAGCCCCGAGTATCACCTCACAGTTGTCTTGCTCCTCATGCTCAGGGCTCCTCATGCTCTCTCTGTGTGTGCAGGAGTCTGCCGCGGCTGACTTTCTGTTCGATTAAGTGTGCTGAAGCCACTGGCTGCCTGTGCAAAGACTCCAAATGTCCCCTCCCTCTTCATTGTGTTTGTTTCAGTGCTGGTCTGAGAGCCCTGATTTCTGGAGCGGAGATTTGGCAGTCACAGCAAGTGATGACAGAGGCAGTGGTGAGATCGCACCCAGAACCCCAAAGGAGGCTCACATTTCAGGCAGATGAGAGGTCTGTTCAATACACAAAAGCACTGATCAGTGGAGTTTGATCATGCTGCTGTTCTAAAAAGTCACACATTTCCACCTGTCTGTCATGTTATTTAATATTTTACATGAACAGTGTTGGTTATTTGTGCACTTTTGAACATCTTGAAGACATTTGGCGGCCTAGGAGTCTAACCATACAACTGAAAGTCCAGCTCTTCTTATTTTCTTTTTTTTTTAATCTTGTAAACCGGTAAAGGTTGTTTTTTTTTTTTTTTTTTTTTCTTCTTGACACGTGGGGGAGGGACTGGGCATGGGGATGTTTGCGGAATTGCAACTTGCAATTCAAGGGTTAAGGCAGCATGAAAGAATCCATTCTCGGTTTAATGACCTAGCCTCGCCGGGCGAGGACGACAGGGAACATGCTCTTGACTTGTACTGAATTTGCCAATTAACACCTCCGGTAACAGGCTGCCTCTGAACATCACCAGCGAGGAGAAAGGCGGAGCAACTCTCATGCTTTGTTTTTCAGCCTCTGATCCAGTAATGATGAGGTCTGTGAGTTCTTCATATACAGAATGCTACTACGCCTTTTGGTAGATTGACTTTTTGCTGTGTGGATTGTTGCGATAAGTTAGAGATGAAACCCCCCTTAACTCATGAGCTGGCAGTGGAGTTGGAAACATTTTATTTTCCACATGCCGCTCGGATCCTCGTGCAGTTATTGGGCATTCTATTTTTCGCGCACGACCATATGGCCATGTGCCTCTTCAATTAGACACGTGGCTTGTTTCTAAGATACACCGTGCTTGATTAGCTTTGTCCTTTCTTATTGTTGCACTTGAAAACACAAGGCAACAGTTCTGTCCTTGATAGATTTATCAGGAAAAGATTTTTTTTTCTTTTTCCTTCTTTCAAGTAAGATCCCTGCTCTAGCCACCCCTTTGGTTTCACACATGCTTATCAGACTCCCAAACAACACCTAGCACAGGTGTGAATATCAAAATCCCCAGTGAAAATCACAGTGGGTACTCTCATGTTGTCTTTGGAGTCCTCTTACATGCAGCAGTGGCTTTTGCATCGGGCCCGAGATACTGCTGGCTAACAGCAACTGCAGAAACACCTTTGGCTAAGTGTAAGGTGGACCTCCTTACACCAAACGCTCTTAATGACTGAAAAAAAACCTGCCACCCGGATCTAATTGAAATAAAAAAAAGGAGCTTAAGAGTGAAGAGTACAGTAGCTGGTTATTGCCCAGTACAATCACACCATGACACTGTAGTTTCACAATTCATTAGCAGGTACTTTCACAATATACAATAATTGAAAGATGGCTGCATAATTGATAGTAGTTCACACTGCAGAGAAAGTGCTCTGATCCATCTAATGATAGTAATAATGTGTTGCGGGCTGAAGATGCTACCAGTTGAGGTGTGAGCTGTGTACGTTTGCGATGACAAAGGCCTTGTCCTAACACTTTGTCAAACATAACAGATACAAAACACCGCGAAGATGTTACTCACATTCATGTCAGCGGAGCTGCGAAGGCTCGTGAAGGCAACCTCGAAGAGGTTAGTGGACCGCCGCGCCTCTTTTTCATGACCACCTTTATGTGTGTAAGAAAATACGAATGCAACATATGAATGTGTTCACTTATTCAGCGAATTGCAAACCATATGACTCAATGGGAACTGAAAGGCCACCTGGCAGGCCAGTTTTCATGACATTTCATAGCAGCTGTAGTTATTGCTTGATTAGCACCCTGAGCAACAGCAATATAATGTTGTCCAAATACTATGTAAAGATTTTTAAACAATCTGTTTTTGTGCTTTGACAAACACAACCAATATTACATAAATATAAAGCTGTGTTTTAAGGAATGCACATCTAAAGCAGAACAATCAAGTCCAGGTTTGACCAGTGCTAACTTTGTAGATTTTATACCCAACAAGCTCAAATGTAGTCCCAGTTCCTCAAAACAACAACAAACAATAACAAAAAAATTGTAAGCACAATTGTAAGCACATGATCAGAGTCTGCAAATAACAAATCAAATTTACTGCAGGATAAAAACATATTTCCCCATATTGCGACATGGTGCAAAATGTACTGCCATATCCAATCCCCACTGATGGGATATGCAAAAAAGTAACAGAAAACTTTTTTTGCAGGGCAAATAACATAATTAAAAAAAATAAAAATAAACATTGTCTAAAATTTATGTTTACTCAAAGGCTTATGACATCTCTTAAATAACTACGTAACATTTCAAAAAGTTGGTACTGCTTTACATTCCTAATGATATTCACAAAGACAGACATGGTGAAATTAATTCACCATACATTTTGCAATACTGCAGTAAACACAATAAATCTCAATAAATTGTGGATACGTATGCTTAGTTATTTTTAGACAGAATTAAACATCATCCTATATTCCAGTCAGCCCAATGTATAAGGCCCTCAGCCAACAGGGGGCCTCAAGAGCTGACTCAAGTCATATTTACAAATGTACAGTTTCTTTCTAGGAGTGATGCAGTTATCGCAATCATGCTTAACAAAACCGTTGATTCTTAATACATAATCTAAAATGCAGAAAATCTGGAATCTTTGTGGAGATGCCTCCAAGAGTCCTAGAATTGTCACTTAAGTCAAATTTACAAACTTCAGAGATTCACTAAGTAACCTCAAGAAGATTAGTAGACGCTGCACTCATTTTCATGACCACCTTTATGTGCGTAAGAGAATAAGAAGCTTATTAGAGATGCCACATACAAATCAATTCATTTATTCAGTGTTAAGAAACCATCTGGCTTGATGGGAGCTGAAAGTCATCCTGGCAGGCCAGTTTCCCCGACTGACACCTCATAGAATTAGTGGGAGGACGGCTTAATTTACCGTCTTTTGCTCGGCTCAGAGCACAGCTTATCGCCTCTCCTCGCTCTGAAACATCAGTCATGATCTAAAGAGAGTCTTCTACCTTCTCCTACCTCAATTCTTTGTTGCAAATATTCACCAGATCAGGTTGTTTATTAGTCTTAGGTAGTGAGATATAACACTTTTTGTGTTCTCTTTGTGAAAGCTGTGAAAATGACGCGCCATATGTAATACACTTGCTTGCTGTTGGTCTTGCCAATTCCCCCAAGATTGGTAATTCCTGTGCCAATGCTCACACTCTCTCTTTGTCCTTGTGATTTGATTGGGATTGTTGGATCGGGTTTCTTTCTGATGCCGTGTCTCATGCTTAGTTGTTGAATCGATGGCACTCGGAGTCCGATTCAAAATAACCATTTGAACCAGAACATACGTGTTCAGTCGTACCTCAGAGCTACTGATAAAACAAGCATTTCAGAAACCAAATAAATGCCTGAAAAACATCCAAAAGAAATCTGTAATGCTTTTTTTAAAGCTCACTTCTAATTCTGCACAAAACAAATTGGCTGCATATTTTGTTCACACCTTGTGCAACCTGGGGATAGCAAGCGCAATTCTCCCTCGTCATACCTGTGACAACAACCTGCAAAGTGCTCCCAGTGCCCTAATCTGCAAGGTAGAGACCTGCTGCTGCTGCATGTAGATGTTGTTTTCTTACTCCTCAGATGCTTTTCCCTGCGGTTTTTTACATTTACACACCCACCAGAATCACAAAAGGTAAAAGAGAATATGAGACTGTCTCACAAGCTTCTCTTCTCTTTTTTTATTTTATTTTTTTTTTACTCTCTCTTGAAAGCATGTTTGCATCCAGTAGAAAGCAATAAAGACAAACTGATGGTGTTTGATTTAGAAATGGCAGTCAGACAGTGATTTCAGCTCCAACAGATGGCCGGTAGATTGGTTTAAATGAGTAACACCACTGCCTGCTTTAAGAGTTGGCTCAAGTAGTAGACTAGTGTACTACTGTCATATCAAATCTCCTTGTGTGAATGATGATGTCACCATGATAGATGCTGCTCAAGTGGGATCAGACTTACCCGGTGGTGCCTGCAGAGACCTGCTCTGGGAGATCCCTGTCTGGCTGCATTATTCAACAATACTTCTTACCTCTCAAATGGGAAAAAGGAACTCTTGAATATTTGAAAGATAGATTTGATTTTTTATTTACGTGCATGGAAGTGGATGGGAGAAAAAGGGGGGAAAATAGAAAGAGTGCCAGCCGGTGCAGCCTGGATGGTCACCAAGGCAACTTGCCGAGTTTTGCTAACTGATCCACTGTACGGGACTTCTTGGCTGTATCACTGGGGGACGGTTTGGAAAAGTGTGTTACTTCGAGCGCCTTTTGACTGCGACTATGTGTTGACAGATCATTGATCATTTTAGTTTCACAATCATGTGTACCAGTTAGTTAAGCAGAGGAAATTTATCTGCTTTGTGGCTCAGACCATATCTTACTCAAACCTTGAAAAGTATGGTGTTCAAAGTTTAGCTCATTATATCTGTCTATTGAGATGCAACAAGTCCACTCCATTAAAAGCACTTTCCAAAGTTGGACTAAAAAAAAAAAAGAAAAAAAAAGATACTTTTTCAAGCAGATATTTGAGTACATTGCAATAAAAGGCACAACCATTTGCTTTTCACCTTCTGACATTAAATTAGAGAAAACATTTCCATTTATCAGCCAATTTGGAAAGCTTAGATGATGACCTGATTTCTATGCTTCTAATAGTAACCTATTAGATGCGTTTTCATGTGTTTTTCATGTGTTTTATAAGGCAATCACACTCAAACACACAGTTTTCTTGTGTGAAATCTACAGTTCTCTTTCTGTTATCAGTCAAGATATCAGAAAGAGAACTGTGGACCTCCACAAATATGTTTCCTCTTTAGGTGCAATTTCCAGATAACTGGAAGTGCCATGTTCTTCAAACAAACATATATTCATGTGTAAACAGCATGACAGTGTCCAGCTGTCATATTGTTCAGGTAGACATATTGTGGTACAAAATGTGTGAATCAAGCGAAAAACAAAAGAAAAAGACCTTTTGAAAGAAAAAGACTGTGGAGAATTATCATTCTCCACAGTGAAACAAGCAGTGGACTGCCACAAGCTGAAAGGCCACACATTGAGGAAGAAGCCATTACTCCAAAAGCAACATGGAAAGCCAGATGACAGTTTTCAAATGCAGTCAGGGACAAAGACCATCATTTAGGAGATAGGTCCCGTGGTCTGCGGTAACTGAATTTAAAATGTTTTGCCATAATGACTATTAACAAAAGAAACAATGGTGGCAGGTAGGTCTGGTGTACAAAATAGAATAGATGGCATCTTGACAAAATAACATTATGCAGAGCTATACTGTATTGAAGGAATGTCTCTAGACAACAGGCTGGAAGCAAAAACATTGGGGCAAAGAGGTCCATTGACATTGAGAAGGCCAGTGATTAGAAGTGGCCATCACAATAAAAATGTGTCAGCAAAGTGGACTACAAACCTCACTCAGTCACAAGTCATGTGGTTGAAAGGCAATTTAACAAAATACTAGGGAACTGTATGCAAACTTTAAAATTTAAGGAATGTAAAAAAAAAAAAAGATCATAATTTAAAAACATTTATATCCATCCATCCATCCATCCATCCATCCATCCATCCATCCATCCATCCATCCATCCATCCATCCATCCATCCATCCATCTATCCATCCATCCATCCATTTTCTTCCGCTTTATCCAGGGTCGGGTGTGGGGGTAACAGCTTCAGAAGAAATTGCAAGCAGAATAATGTTGGCAATTCTTTCAGAGCTAAAACAGAAAAAAAAAAATCTAATTTGTTGGAAGTTAGAAAAATTTCTCATGTATATCTTTAAATAGTGTATAACAACTGTAATTATCTTGTTATAACTGTATTTATGTATTTTTGATCAACTATTTATGAAATGGTAATCCAAGCCCACTTTTGAACTATTTTTTTTTCTATTGCTTTGTTTTTCTCTGGGGATAAGATACATTAGTTCTATATTTATCCAATACATTCATTGTTTTGTCTTTCACAGATAAACGGCCACAAGTATGGAATAAAAAATGTGTTGAAGACTTTGCTTCAATACATATCACCACTCAAATCCTCCGAACAATAATGTTGATGGCATTTTTGTAGCAAACACACACAGACCCATTATTCTAGGGATGCTAAAATCCAGATTTTCTGGAATGTGCCCGATTTGTCAGATTAAATTAATCAATATTTCCTTTGCAACATAAGAAAGGAAATCTGCTCATTGATAACATAGCAGACATTGTGGCAGACAGCGATAGCCTATTGTCAAGTCGGCGACGCACAAACATGGCTGCCGAACCACTGCTCAGATCCTGATGAGCCAAGCTGAGTATTGATCCATCTGGCTCTGAAGACACTGTCATGTCACCTTTGCATTTAAGTGTTATCTCGTCAGCTTCAAATGATCTAGCTGTCAGATCTGGAACAACCTGGTCTGTGTGATGTTGCTTTGTTCCTAATATCCAGCTGTTTATCCAGCAGTCTGTGCCAACAGGGTATTAGACCCTGATGTTTACTGTGTTTTGTATATGTTGGAATGAATCTGATCTGCTACCATGCAACACTACACTTGCATATGTCTTCATAATTTGACATAATGCTCGTCTGTGCAACTATGTCAGCAATATTTCTGCATCCTGCCTAACAGTTGCCACTTAAACCTACAGCTTCAGTCAATTTTCATCTTAATTTTATTCATTTTCAGCTGTTTTTTTTTTTTTTGGTATCACCCATTCTCTGGGATAATTAAACAGACAGCTCAGAGTGAAGCATAACAGCAACACAAAGCATGTGCAAATTGCTTTAAATTTAATTCCCTTTTTTTCTCCCCCAGCAGATGTAACTCAGGATAAAAGGTGGCAATCCTGCCTTGTGATGAAAGGCCTGAAACTCTTCCAGTCAAGGTGTGGAAATGGCGAAAAAGTAAATCAAATTCCAGCAGAATACAGTTCAGTCTTATGTTTTTGAATTTTTTCCATAGGTTTGTTCATTTTTGTTCTGATGTCTGCTGTTGAATTTTTAGTCCTATGTCTGTATATTGATTGAGTTTCTCACTTCAGTTTTTTAAAATAAGTTTTTTATTAAAGGATTGCAGTCAAGCGATCATCTTGATCTGCTTCATGGGTGATAGGGATACGTCAGACAGCAGTTTGTACACTATAGAGGCAGCAAGTTACAGTTACAGACACCATTTTTCACCCCAGAATGAAAGTGAAACAATTAGCTTTTCAGTTTTTATTTTGCTTCATGTTGCACTTTGCAGAACTTCTTTCTTAAACAATAATTCAATTCAGTTCACTTTAATAATATTTGATCAATTGTTCCAATAAAAGAAAGTATTTTGAATAAAATATATCGATTCATAAAATACATCATCATTTATTTACAATATTGCATTTTAAATGTATTATTTAAATGATACATATTACTTGATAGATTCTATTATTGTATAATAAGCATTATTTATACAGTAAATGTTTATAAAAACAGAGACAAAAATTCAAATAAAAGAAAATAAATATTGATCATTTTATTTGGTCCTCTATAGATATGATTGTTCAGAAAATAATATATATAAAAAAGAAGCTACGAAACAAAACGATTTTCTCAACCATCTATGTGGCAGCCTCATAGAGTTGAGTGGTGGCGACGTACATCACGACACTTATTTTTTCCTCTCAACTTGGAACATAGTTCTCTTCCCTGTAGAATTCAGAACTGATCATTAACCTTTCCTTTGGTTCCTTCCCTTGCCTGGTCACATTTCCTCTCTATTTGGTTCCTGGCCCCATATGCCACTTTCCTATTTCCTGCCTGTAGACAGCAGGGAGTAGCTCTATTATCACCTTCCTAGAGCTGTCTTTGAATGTGAGAGGCAATTCCATTTCACTCAGCCATGGGGAGGAGTAGAAAGAGGAGGTGGAGGAGGATGAAGAAAAAAAAAAAAAAAGCAGAGCACACAGAAATTGGTTTAGGTTTACTTCTTATAGCTGACTGTAAGACTATTTTGCTTTCTGGCCTTTATTTCAAAGGCACAATACAGAGCCTGTTGTTGATGTTCAGGGGTTTTTCTGTGGTATATTTTCAAGTCTGAGCAAAGGTTAACCGCCATGGATTATGTTTCGTTGTTGTGTGAACCCTTTATCGCATTTAGAAGCCATCTTTTGAAATATTAATAATCCTAAAGCAGCTATATTACATGGCTGTGAAGCTGTGCTAAACATAGCCAAGATGCCTGTAATGCTCACTCTCGACTGTGCTGAGCTTACTGCATTTTGCGACATTTTACTTGTGTTATTTTTGGGCTTCCCCTCAGTCCAATACGGGCTTTTCTCAGCATCCGAGTTCTTTTTGGAATGGAAGGGCTCTTGACAATATTGCTCCTGGATAAATTAAACATGAGTTACGCAGAGTGATAATCTGTGGGCCTCTCTTTTCACACTGCATTCCCAATGAGCTGCGTGTTGGCCTGGTGTTGTTGCCTGTGATTTTAATGAAGATTATTCTTGTAACACGACTGTCGCCTGTTTGCTCCTATTCTCCCCCTAATATTTTTTTTTTCTTCAGACTGAGATTTTCTCTGGTTTCCATCAAATGATCTGTGTAGTTTTGCTATTTATTTTAAGGACGATTTCGATTGCAGGTCAATGGCCTGTTTGTTACAGATTTGTAATTAAGATACTTAGGTACTGAATCAGATAACTGTTTTCTGTCTTGCTGTTTTTGGACTAAATATTCATCATCAAGCTCACCAATCAAACATAATTCCTGTGCAGACTGCCAGACACAGCTGTAACTGACTAATTAGCATTGATTTCCTTCTTGTATGTTCTAATGAATTACTGTAAAAACTTCCAACAGGATTATATAGTAAACTGGCTGTGAAATATGCCACTCTTCTGTAACTATAAATGCTTTTCGTAAGGATGGGAAATATTAAAGGCTTGCTGTGGTATGGGCTGTACTTTAAATGTACAAATTAATTACCTAGAAAATTTTGGCAGAATAAGAAACAAAAGATTAAACAACTTCCACTGGTTTAATGTTGCTATAATTAAAATTATTTTAATACTGGTTTGCTTCTTATACTTAACACCAATTGTGTTTCCAAGGACTATTTTAAGTTACATATTTGTGAACCTGTAATTTTCTATTCTATAGTTGAGATTGGTTATTTTAAATTAATTTTCATAAGCAAAAAAGAAAAAGAGAGAGAGAGAAAAAACAAACAAAAAACACTACTAGGTTTCATAACTATGGTAGCTTTTTAAAAAAGAAAACATTTCAGATAAAGGAGATGGACAGGAATTTTGAAAATTAGATTAATTTAGCGACTTCATTGAATTTTGTGAAATATTTTAATCTTTCAAAATACACATTTTTCTGTGCTTTGCAATAAGTTGCTATAAATTTTATAGTCAGTTTGTAAATCCATTAAGAAAGAATGCAAAATCTGATTGGCTCTACGATAATGTGCATAATCCATCCATCCATCCATCCATCCATCCATCCATCCATCCATCCATCCATCCATCCATCCATCCATCCATCCATCCACTTCTTATCCCTCCATGTTTGCAGCAAGTGGGGTATTCTTTGCGTGAATGGGTGTAAATTTAAAATTTACATATATATTGTGGAATATTAACCAGCATGTTGAAGGTGTAAGAAGTGGGAGGGGAAAAGTTTTTTCCACTAAATATATATATATATTGTTTTAATTCAAAAATGTTTATCCCATTTTATTTGTAATATGTGATGACAGTTAGATTTCATAGGATAATATCCAGATAAATAATTATGCTACTTCTTTTTGGTCTGATTAATATAGCTCAGTTTTTTCCCCCCTAAAATCATAAATAACAGAAGTACTTTTGAGTCCTCCTATTTCTAGCAGAAATTCTTTAAACCAGGCATGTATTTAAAAACAAAATAAAAAAATATAGCATTTGTCTAAGTTTTGTAATTGCGTATCAATTGTAATAGAAATACAGTGAGGAACAGTGCAAATAACTTCGTAAAAATTATGTAATGCATAAATTACAGTTACTGGCCCATAATTTAACTATCAATACTTTACAAATCATTTACAGTGAAACTATTGCAGTCCTCCTATATATTAAAGAAAAATTTAAAGCACAGTCTTGTGGTTGGTTAGCTTGAGGCTGACTGGGTTCAGAACATCTCAGAGGATTCTTAAAGTACCAAGTGCACACTTGGTCTTGGCCACTCTTAAAATGGAACTGATGTTCAATAAATAATTTCAAAGTCACAAACATCGTCCTCACAATCACAGCGATTCAATGATATTCATTTGGCATAAGTCAGTTTCATTTCTGCATGCTTTTCATCAGAAATGGCTTAAAAAGTGGAGTTAGTCTGAATTTTTTATGCTGTGGGCTTACCGAGGGGACAGTGGCCATGTTCCTCACTCGCAGACGACTGACGGTGCATGGCAGCAGAAGTAACAAAATGGTCACAAACCCCTGCCTCTCTCCCCGGGTCACACAGGCTATTTAAATTTTAACGAGAGCAGCAACAAACCAAACAGTTGATAACAGATCAGGAGCAGGTGATAAAAGAAGTTATGGTAGGAACATTAGCCCTTCTTCAGACTTTGTGCTTCCAGAGATTATTTACCCACAATTTGTTAGGCCAAATAATGCGCATCAATAAGTGTGAAGCGGTTAGAAGCATTACTCTCAGGGACTTTGGTACCCGGAGGATGAAAATGCTTCACAAGTGCTATTTTGTCACAGAACTGGGATGAGGCAGCATTCACACATTTATAATTATGCATGAATTTCATCTCACAACCTCCTAATTCAAATTGTTCTAGCTTTTGAGAATTGCAGCTATAATTCTTGGTCGACTCACCAGCGTAAATGAGTTCACATTTCCAAAGGATCAAATTTATTGTCCAGCTGTCATAATCACACAATGTGAACAGACAACAGGGTTGGAATATGTGATTGAGTAAATAGAATTTTGATGAAAAATAAACATATATACACTTTCTGTGTAAAATATTGTAATTGTCATGATAAAAATCATATGATTTATAAAATGCAAAAATACATTTCAAACTAATTAGTCTAATGGCTGACTGATCTGATTTGTATATTTATATAGAAACATGACAGCAATGATTTATAGATTAAATGGTTTTCTAGTGTGTCACTGATGTTTCATGATGTGTAATGTAACCTTCATACTTTGCATTTTTCTTTTGGGCAAATTATGAGAAATATTTTATATATATATATATATATATATATATATATATATATACATTGCTGTATAAGAGATTGTTTTAACAGCAATGGGTTGAAGTTGGATCACAAATGTCCTAACGCTCACAGGTTACAGGTTAGAGAACTAAAAAAATGGCAAATGTCTGGTACCATTGTCAACACCAAAACAAGAATGAAACTTGACCTTATTAGGCCACATAATTTTGTGATCAACTTGTTTTAGTTGAAATATTAAAAATGGGGATGGTAACAACTATGATAGAAAGCTCAAAAGTATGCATAAATTTTGAAATGAACTTCTTTAAGAAAAAATCTTGAAGAGAAGTGGTAAACTTCACATATTCACAGAACTCATTACTACATTGCCTGTAGTCAGTGCTATGGAAAGTAATCCTCCCCTGGTTAATTACCTGCTTATTGACACACCTCCTCCTAGAACAGAGCACCACTTTGCACATACTGACCTGTGATTAAACAATCTATCAATCCACCAAACCACAACATCAACGAATCCAGTCATCATGAAGCTGCTTATTATAAAATACATTATTTTGTTAGTTAAATGTACATACTACTGTTGGTTTACAAGTTGCATTCAAAGTTATTGTGCACACATTAGATGAATACATATCTGTATTTGTCTCATTTGTTTACCATTTGTTGAAAATCAGTAAATATTTGACTTTCGTCTGCTGGATATGTAAAATGTTTGAATTTATACGTTTTTGTACTTGATAAAAAAACCAAAAAAACAAACAAACAAAAAAAAACCTTACTTATATCCATTTTCTACAGATTGAAACCCCCCCCCACAATGCAGTTCTGGCATGATATTAGCACGTGATACCTGTAACTCTCATTTCCAGCGAACGTCATGATCACCAGTCCTGAGGTTAATTTGCTGTGAGCTTTGTGGTAAAGAATCACGCTTGAGTCTGGTCTGACTGGGCAACCCTTAAAGGACATCAATAATGAGCAGGTGTAGGAGTGCACTTCTGCGTAGACGCGTGTCTCCGTGTCCAGGGAGGACGGCTAATAAGGGTTTAAAAGCCACAACTGTCCACTCCGCCCCTTAGCAGGCCTCCAGCTGTCTTCTCTGTCAGAAAGCACCCTGATTCCCTCTGACAGAGAGGATCACTGATGGCAGCAAGCCACAGGGGAATGTAGCTATGTTAGCATAGCGCAAAGCATCAACCTATTGAATCAGATTAGTAATGCTTGTTAATTAAAGACTTAAGTCAGATATCAGTTTTGTTGCTTTTATTTTCTTTTTTATCAGTCAGAACAAACAATAATAATAAAAAGAACCTTGACTTTGATTTATTGATGGAAATTCCAATGTGACATCTAGCAAACAGCATATAAATAACTTAAAAGCCATCTTAAATGCGTTCCCATGAAATTTTTAGAGCTACTGTAATATAAGCCACTACCTGTCATGAATCCCAAATAACCTTGGCTCTCCCCTCTTAGTTCAGCCCACTGAGCCTCATTCCTTATTACTGGCCTGACAAGGAAATGTTTACCCATCCGACAAGAGACATGCCATTTCATAGTCACAAAAAGCAATTTCACCTGACTGGAGGAGCACACTATGTCCCAATATCCTTGCTGGCTATAATTTTGTTGTCATTTTGTGTGCTGTGATCATATCATTGAAGTGACAGTGCTGGGCATTAGGTAAAGTCCCTAAGCTGGTGCTCACTTTCAGGCTTGTTCTCTCCTTGTCATTCACATTGATTGGATTAGACCCAGGTGGCGTACAGATTCCTTTGGCACAACAATAAAAAAACGATGATATGATGATGAAAGAACTAACGTTTTTTTTTCATGAAATTAACACTGTGAAGGTTTGATGGAAAATATGTATTTTTTTTTAGAATGATGCATTTTAGAGAGGAATCTTGCTTTTCTGAGCTCATCACAATTCAGTTCTGTAAAAGAGTTTTTAGCTTGCTAAAGTTTTCTTCTGTATTTGTTTATTTGTCACTCCAATATTCCAGATCATTTGAGGGATTTTAATATTGGACAGTGATCTGTACTACCACTTAGTGAAACTATTATTGTGCACCTCCTTGTTATGTTATTTATATACAAATGTTATATCTATCTCATAAAGGTACACAAATATATGCTATTATCAAAGCAAAGCACAAAGTAGCTTTAATTCAGCCAAAAACGATATTACAGACAGAACAAATAAGTGAAACAGTGATTGGGGTTGGCAAGATGGGGTTGAGTACATCTCTTCTTATGCACCGTTCAAGAAGTAATTCCTTTCTTTTGTTCTTCTCTGGGCACCAACACTCTGGGGTCACTTACTTACATGGATGCAGCAATTAGGTAGCAAATTCAGGTTACCACAAAAATTTTCACGAAAGAAATCAGGGAAATAATGTCTACACAATCAAGCAACCATTTAAACAGACCTGTCTGGCAACATGAAGTAGGCTAAATACGTAATAAAAGCAAAACATTATGCAGTAAGCTTAATAAATTGAAACAACTGTTTTTCCCAGTTGCAGTGCCAACTGGGAAAAACAACAAGGCTTGCTGTTACAACAGTAAGCCTCATTGACCTTAGATAAGGTCAATGTTTGTGATTCAACAAGAAGAAGAACCTGGAGAAGGATGGCTCCCATGTTAGAGTTCCAGGTAAAAAGCTTTGTTGACCCATTTAACACTAAGGTCTGTCTTGCATTTGCCAAAAACTATCTTGACAATCCCTAAGACTTTTGGTTTTGTACAAACTGATAAGACACAGATCCAACTTTCTGGAAGATGTGAATGTTTTAAATGTTTCCCCACTCCAGCACATCTACACATCAAATAGAGTTATTCAAAATACTAAATTTTTATTTGGAAAAAGCTATCCAAAGTTTTGTGTTTATATTTCACGGCATGTTAACAATGGATTGAACAATTGTACCAGCTGAAAAAAGTGTGGCGGACAGAGGGTATAGATACGTGAAGTGTTTACATTTTTGCTGTAATCTGTCTTGTGGGGGGACTGGATACCTGAATGGCCATTGGGTCTTTAAGCATTAATATCTCATATAAATCCATGACACAGTCTGTCTGCCTGCCCACCTTTAAGTAGATAAAAAAACACCCTAAAATTCAGCTTCTGAAGTTCGCTAGTCAAACCACATAAATTTCATTAAGATGCCATAGTGTTTATGGCCCTAAAAACCAGTCAAATATAACTTAATTAAATAATAAAATTAAATAAATCCCCTCATAATTATGTAAAAGAGTGGCACATTCATCTTTGTCTGTTATCTCAAAAACACCATGACACTTCTTAGCGCCAACAGATCATTATTTAATCATTGGTGTTTTTATGTATTTACCTAGGTTTTCATTGTTTGATATTTAAATTAGTTTGATCATCTGATACAATTAGGTTGAACAAATAAAGCAAAAGCAGAAAAAAAATCTGTAAGGTGACAAATAGTTTTCCACAGCACTGCATAACAGGCCTGCATGTAGACATGTAAATATATGCATGTATGCACATATTAGCATTCTAATATGTGCATAGATCTTCTATATTTTTTTTAAATATAAATAGCTATAGATTCTGTTCATGGTGAGTCACTGCATTATGCTCAGCTGGTCAAATAAGGCTCTTTGCAGAGACAGGAGGCAGCCATCCTAACCTACACTGCTCTACATCTCCCCAAGGACAAAGCTGGCCACAAGCATAACAAATGAGCCTCCTCCTCTTTGATTATGTCCACTGGTTGTAGGTGAGGTAATAAAGGGAAGACTTAGTCTGATAAACAGGGGCACCGGTACCTGGGGAGACGCATGGAGTTGCTGCATGGTTGATTCAACAATTGGTTTGTGGGAGAGAGAGAAAAAAACAAAAAAAAAACAGAAAAAAACAAGCTCACTTTGCTTATTAAAGACCAGCAATGGAAGTGAACCATAATCCTGTAATGAGCAAAGCAGAGAGTGGCCTCTTTTCCTTAGGCACAGACAAGCCTGTGCTTGCATGTTTCTCAGAAATAGATTGCTGGACCCAGTAGCCCTTCTGTAATGACCCCTCTTGTTAGCTTTAGAGATTCATGGCTGTTCGTTAAAGATATAACATGGTGGGTAGTACCACAGTGAAATAGATCTTTACTTGTGTTCCTTTTTCCTCAGATCATTTAGAATATCTTGTGCACAGTGATTGGCCAATCATACTGCTGAGCAGCTTAACCAAAAGTAATAGAATAACTTTTACCTACATTCTAAAACATTCCATAAACTTTCTGGGGTATAAATAAACCAAATTGGGTTATTTTGCATGTCCAGTCTGAAGGCTGACTAAACACAACAAGTTCAGATTATGGATTTGACCCAGCTACCGGGTTAGATTTTACACCAAAAAATGGGTTAAAGTGGCTGGCAGTTTGAGTGACAAGTCATTTTTATGTTAACATAAAAACAGCACAAATCCTTAAAAATGATCATATTAAAAATAACAGTAATATAAGAATGTCTAATTTTATTAATTGAATATTAAAATCTACATAGTTGACGCCTGCCTGTCCATTGTTCAGTATTTGCAGATTCTTTTCTGTGGTACTTAACTGTTGATTATTTGCAATAAAACCACCTATTTATGTTTTTTTATGTTTGGTATATCTAAACTATTCAAAAGAAAGTGCAGCTTCAGAATATAACTCCACATGAATTTTGTCTATATTGATTTTTCCACCAATTCTTTGGTCCGCATACCTCTAGCATGCCCTAATTACTTTGCAAGTAAAAGAGCAGTGTTAGCTAAGTAATCAAACTCTGTGTCTTACAATTTCTTTTTACGTCCTGTAAAAGAGCTTTAGTAAACTCTGATCAGTATGGAGTATTTTACTGTCAAATTCCAAAAGACCTGGATGTGCAGTGATATTGTAAGCACACACAGTGATTAGGGGGACAAAAATAAATGGAGTGAAGAGAATTATAAGACGGGGGAATGAATTCAAACGGGACAGAGAGAAGGTTCACACAACCTAGGGTGAAAGGCAGAAATGGAGTGGAAAGAAGTAGCGCAAAGCATGAGGACAAAAAGTGCAAAATGAGTAGGTAGAATGAGCAAACTATTGAGCAATTAAAAAAATGCAAATGAAGTTAACAGAAGGCACAAACAGCAAAGTGCATATGCCAAAGGAGGAAGGAGAGGATGCAAATATCACAGGCGGACAAAAGTAATGGAGTATGGAGAAGGTGCACACAGTGTGGAAGGGCGGACACAAAATGAGGTGGGAGAGGATCCACGGGGCCTGAAGGGACAAATGAAAAGGTGGACAGAATGGGGCAGACAGCTTGTGTTGGTGCCCAACCTGGACAACTTTCTTCTAAACTGATATTTAGTTACACATCAGCTTCACGATTTGTAGACTTTGTGCACATCAAAAAAAAAAAAATCTGAACCATTTGTTGTGTTGGAGCTTTCAAAAAACCTGCCTGTGAATAAAATATCATTTGTAGAAATGACTTCATTCTTACACAAAATATATAAAAATTGATGCATAGAGGCATGCAGATAAAACTCCATGTTGTTGAGTAAGCCAGTAGTTATGCTTGTCACACCAAGTATTTCAAAGTCATACAACATTATACGTTTTCTTTATACTTATACAAATAATTAATATGCTGAAAAACTTTTATTAAGAAAACAAACAAGCAAAAACAACACAGCACTGGTTAATCCTTGTAAAAGCACTGTTTATACCAACCAGGGACCATAGACTGCCACATGTACATGTTTAAATCAAAAAGCAGTTAGTCTGAACAAGATCTCTGTAAAATTCTGTAATCAAAAACTGTAAGAAAAACGTCACACTAAACACTTTCTGTTTGAGTCCAGTTTTGAAGTGAATCATTTTAGCATTTACTTTCATCTTACTCCCCACGTTTCTGGTTAACTTGTCAATGAAGGTGTTTGACTGCGGCTTCTTCCTCTGTGACTTTTGCCCAACACATTGCAACAAACCGCTTTAAAGAAGCTGTCTGACAACATAAAGCCGGCTCAAAAAGCAACACGTCGTTAATTAAACAAATTAAAGCAACTCTCGATGGTCTGGGTTTATAGATTTTTAACTATAGAAACCTGAAAAACTCTTTCCTTTGTAGAACAACAACTCACTACGAAAATAAAGCACTGGGGATAGAAATAGCCAACCAGGGGCCCTCAGCAGCCATATATTTCGCTTGTGCCTCCTGTGGGTCTTAAGGGAAAGCATTTGAATTAAATTGTGATCGAAAACCGCAAGAGAACAGCTAAATCAACTCCTTTACCGTCAGATTCCTGATTTGAAATGAATAATTTCAGAGTTTACAGTTAAACCACGCAGCATTATGAGTCAACTTATTAAAGGAAACGGGAAGGTGTCCACCTGCAGCTGCTTTCTCCGCAACTTGTTCCGTCTTCTCAATCAAATCTGATTCATTTAGATTTAATCTGCAGGGGAAACTAATTATTTCCTATGCAGATAGTCAGATTAAACGATTTAGTTTTTAATTACCAATTTTAAGAACATTTCATTTCATTCGTTATTTGAAATATATTTCATGAAAGATTTGTTTTTCCCCACACGAGCCTCTAATTACCATTCTTCCAATTACCTCTCCAAAAAAGCAGTGGCCAAATTAACTAAATTGTTGCACAATGACTCTTAATGGAGAGCATATTGTGGTGTTTTTCAGCTCCTCCTCTGGGCTGCTGCCTGCCTGCTCTTGCCTCTTATCAGTGCCCAGCTTCCTAACTTTCAGTGAGTATAAAATATTTACCAGCGCTGGGACTCATAAACACATCTTCAGTGGGACGCAGTGATTTCACGCCACATCACAAGCATTTTAAGGCTGCCTGTCATGGACTGTCATTTTTGGCATGTTAATAATAAATCCCGGTTTGCTTCGACAGACATACTTTGGCACTCATGGTGCATAAATAGGTAAATAACGCAAAGTAAAGGCAAATAGTGTAGCCGAGAGGAAGAAAAAATAGCTTTAATAATTATGATCTTTTATGTGCCTTTCTTATGAATAGAAACAGTCGGAGTCCTTATATGTCTAATCACATATAGGCCCGTGTCATACTACAAACAAATCACTTTGTTCACAGCGCTCCTAATTAAGAGCTGTCTAATTAAATTACAGCCCTGAGTTAACCAATAGCAGCGGTTGTTTCATTAGGAAAGAGCGCAGAGTGATGGAGAGAAAATCCATCCTGATTGCAGGATGGTGTCAATTGGCTAATTTGCCGCCTTCCTTACTCCAAGTCATATTAAATTAGGAGAGGCGTGTGCAAAAAGCCTGTGATATAGGATGAGCTAATAGAGCTATGCAAGTGGAGCATTGCATCTCGCTGACGAGTGAAATCTCAAAGAAATTTATGAATGTGGGCAGTGGCTTTGCGAGCTCCAATGGATCAGAGGAGCTCTCGTTGCAGGACCATCCTATTATATCTGCAAGTGACAACCTGGAGAGAAGTTCACCTCTGAAAAAAAACTCCAGGGAGATGACGAATCAGTCAGAGGCAGACAATTTCCCCGACTCCAAGGACGCGTCGGGGGACGTCCAGAGGGGCAAACTCTCTCCTGATCTCCACGGAGTCTCTGACATCCGTCATAATTTCGATGGATCTGCAGGAGAAAGGTGCATCTTTTCTCCGTCCGCCCAGCCGCCGTCAGTTTCCGCTGCTCCCACTGCCATGTTTCCGTACCCGAGCCAGCATGGACCGGCGCACCCCGCTTTCTCCATCGGGAGTCCCAGCCGCTATATGGCCCATCATCCGGTCATAACTAACGGAGCGTACAACAGCCTTTTAACCAACACGTCTCCGCAAGGCTACCCGACTGCGGGTTACCCTTACGCGCAACAGTATGGACACACTTACCAAGGGGGAGCTTTTTACCAGTTCTCTTCGGCGCAGGCGGGACTAGTACCGGGGAAGGCGCAGGTGTATCTGTGCAACAGGGCCCTGTGGCTGAAGTTTCACAGGCACCAGACAGAGATGATCATAACAAAACAGGGACGGTAAGTTGGTGAGCATGGGGATGCTTTAGAAAAACAAAAAGGATTTTGTCGATTCTCTAAAAGAAGTTCGCTTAGCCCCGCACATAAACAGTAATAGAAAGAATGATAATAAAACTGAAAATAAATAAAATTGTTTGGACTTAGTAAAATTGACAAGAAAAAAAATAAAATAAATCAAAACAGCTGGTTTTTGATACATAAAAAAAAAAAAACTTAAAATATTCTATTTTAATTTTAGAATTTTTTTCTCTGCAGACGAATGTTTCCCTTTTTAAGCTTCAACATTTCTGGCCTCGACCCAACCGCTCACTACAATATATTTGTGGATGTAATACTCGCTGATCCAAATCACTGGCGATTCCAAGGAGGAAAGTGGGTGCCGTGTGGGAAAGCTGACACAAACGTTATAGGTAGCCTCATCCTTATTGTTATGATCTTTTAATCATAACCAATAACATTATCCACCAAATTTAATATTACATTTTGTCTTTAATTTTGTACCTTTTTATTTTTATTTTATTTTATTTATTTATTTTTTTTACAATTGTTATAGTTTTATTTTATAATATTGCTTTATTTTATATATCTTTCTGTTTATTTATTTGCACAATTTTTAAGGAAACAGAGTTTACATGCACCCGGATTCACCAAACACCGGCGCGCACTGGATGCGTCAGGAAATCTCGTTTGGAAAGCTAAAGCTCACCAACAACAAAGGTGCCTCCAACAACACAGGCCAGGTAACACCCGCAGTTAACTTTATTTTCAACCCACCTTTTCTGTAAGCTTGCGTCATTATTCGCACAGGTGCCTTAGCTCAGTTTATGATAACGAATGTGACGCTTGCATCATCTTTCTAAACTCTGAAAGTGAATTTCTTCCATCGAAACCTCCAGATGGTGGTCCTCCAGTCACTCCACAAGTACCAGCCCAGGCTCCATGTGGTGGAAGTGAACGAAGATGGGACAGAGGACACCAGCCAGCCGGGAAGAGTGCAGACTTTCACCTTCACGGAGACGCAGTTCATCGCCGTCACCGCTTACCAGAACACTGACGTACGGACACTTTTTCTGTTTGAGACGAGATTCAGATTCTGCTGTTGCACATCTTATTTACTTATTTGATTCTTTCGGAGAAAACAAACAAAAATGCTAATACTAACATTAAAAAAACAAAAACAAATCAAGGTAAATTTTTGTTCACTTGAAATTTTGTAAATAATTAGTTTCAGCTAGGTAATGTCCCTGTTGTGTTTTTCGCTTTATTGTGCTATTGTCTTACAATAACAACATTTAAGTCTTCATCCTTAAATTTTCTGTTTTTATTATTATTATTATTTTAATTGGAAGAAATAATATGTTTTTTTTTGTTGTTGTTTTTTCTTCCTGTAGATTACGCAACTGAAAATCGACCACAATCCATTTGCCAAAGGATTTCGGGACAATTATGACACGTAAGATGATTCATTTTAATAATTTGTTTTTCGTTTTAAAGTAAAATATTTATTCTGCTATGTTTTCAAAAAGCTTTCATAAATCTTTATTTATCCCTTCTCCAGACAACTGCAATTTAAAAACACGGTTTGCATCATTCTAAATATATTTTTATAACATTTACAAGAATAACAATAGCATAAGTAGGTCCAATAGGACTGTAAAAAATATTCCAAAAAAGAAATTGCCATATTCAAAAATGCAATAATTTATGAGGAACTTTGCTTTTTCTTCGAGAATTAAAACTGAAATATGTATTTATAGAATAACTTCTGTTTCTTCTGGAGAAGTCAGTGTGTATCAGAATGTATGTATTTTTGTATTATGAAAGAGAATTTCAATGACAATTGGAAATGACAATTAAATCTTCTGAGATTTAAATATAACTGGTCCAACTCACTGGATGTCCGTTTTCACAATTTTCTTTCTCTTTTTTTTTTTTTTTTTTTTTTTTTTTTGAGGATCCACCATTACGCACAGCTTAGCTCTGAATTGTTTCTGTTTTTCTCTCCATGTTTTTCAGTGTATACACAGGCTGCGACATTGACCGCCTAACTCCATCACCGGGTGACTCTCCGCGCTCACAGATCGTGCCGGGTGCGAGATACGCCATGCCCAGCTCCTTCCTGCAGGACCAATTTGTCAGCACTTATGCCAAATCTCGCTTTCACCCTGGCGTGGGGACTGGTCCTGGCACGGAGCGCAGCGTCCCACTCGGCAACAGCTTGCTGTCCCCGCAGCAAAGCGAGGAGCCCACTGTTGCCACCCCCCCGCAGCGTTGGTTTGTCACCCCTGCCAACAACCGACTGGACTTTGCCGCCTCGGCATACGACGCCGCCGATTTCGCCGGTAACGCGGCCACCTTGCTGTCCTACGCAGCGGCCGGAGTAAAGGCTCTCCCCCTGCCGACAGCGGGCTGCTCCAATCGGCCTCTTGGCTATTACGCAGACCCGTCTGGCTGGGGAGGACGCACGCCACCACAGTACTGCGGCGTAAACAGTAAATCCAGCTCGGTCTTTTCCTGCTGGCCGACCAACTCCCTTGGAGGCAGGGCGGGCACCAACTACCTGTCGGAGGAGGGAGACTCCATCGCGACCGAGAGGTCACCGATCGGTGGCTCGGAAGAGACCAAACCCAAAGACATCACATCAGAGTCCAGCTGGATAGAGACGCCGTCGTCGATAAAGTCGATTGATTCCAGCGATTCTGGGATCTTTGAACAGGCCAAAAGAAGACGGATCTCCCCCTCTGCTACCCCGGTCTCAGAGACAGTGTCCCCGTTAAAATCCGAGCTGCTGGCACCGAGAGAGTGCGAGAAGAACTGTACAAAGGACATTGGTTACTACGGTTTTTATCCTCACAGTTAGAACAAATCTATCTATCTATCTATCTATCTATCTATCTATCTATCTATCTATCTATCTATCTATCTATCTATCTATCTATCTA